>JAQGCB010001093.1:0-16234 GCA_034698835.1 Protaphorura tricampata | reverse complement strand
GCAATAAGTCGTTTACAACGTAGTATACTACTCGTCGCACGACTTAATAAATAAATAAATTATGAGAATTTCTTCCATGTACACTATAAGTCTTGAAATATGAAAGGATTAGATATCAAAATTGGAATAAACTCAGATGTTACATAATGTAATGTCATCTAATCCAAATATAACTGTCACAAATATACCATGTAAGATTGGAAAGGTCATCCTAATTGGATCACAAGGTTAACTTTCTCAACTGAGATTTAGATGCTTCGTAATACTAGGGTTGTGGGGAGACGTCGTCACATCATAGACTCACTCTCCAAAAAAATACGCTGTTTGACCTTACCGTTATTGAAATGTGCCCTTATGAACATATAATTCACTTACTACTCGAAGCTTTAGGAAACAGTACTTATGCTATTTTGAAGTCTGCGTGACGACATTTCATTACACATTAGTACGTATGAAAGCTACCAAGGAAGCAAAACTTGAAATATTTTAAAGTATAACATATTTTGGTTTTAAAAATTCCAGTGTTGGCAACCTCTACCATAATGCTAGTATACTACGGTCATATTGTCCTCTGCTTTTGAGAACCCCGTAAACCTTACATCTCAAAACTTACAGTCCCTTGCATCATCCCTAAGTTGGGAGGTGGTACCTCTCTTGTAGACGAGGTCAATAGGCCCGGCCATGTGCTATTGACCTATTGACCTCGTATATCTTATCTATCTTGTCATATCTTCCGTAGAATATTATACTGAGAGAGCTTCTGTCTATAGGATGTACTATGTAACGGCAATAACAATAGTCTTGTAGTACATTCGCAGATAATTTCGGATGAATTCGCTGGCTAATCCTGGATATTTTGAATTATGCAAGAGAATTTCCTTGTGACTAGACTGGACTACGACATAGACTAACACTATTTGTCTCTTGTATTTTGTATTGTATTACTTAGACTGGTAGAAATAAGAAAAGCTGTTCTCATGTTGAGTGAGGCATAAGATGCAGGTAAGTGCCCCTAGGACTAAATGGCTTTCCCTTGCCTTTTTCTTCTTTTTATGCTTTCTCAGCATAAATAAATATCAACTACGTACGTACGTACGTCCGTACTACGTACGTACTTTCTTTCATGTACTTCTACTTCTATGGGTTGCCACATTACTTGGTCCAAGTACACGTAACTTCGTCCTTAAGTATTACCACTCCCAGTACAGTACAGTACAGAATACTATTTGTACTTCTTCCTTCCAAACATTAGAAAAGTCAGGAAGACGACTGTCGTCTTCTCAAATTCAAAGTTTTTACCTGAACATCTATCTCTATGACTTCACGTTGGTACGCAAGGACGGCAGTCAGTTGAAGAATATTCTGTGTAATCAGAGCCACGATTGGAATGAAAGGCAAGATGATCTGCATGAAGAAGACGGAAAGTAAAGTTAAGATGAGAACAACAAAAAAGATTCAGGTTAAAGTTTACGAATCAAGAATTTTTATATTAAAATCAAAGGGAAAGCACACTCTCATACTTTCACAACAGCACGCTCTCAATGAATTCAATCATATTCGTTCGAGGACATTGCACAGTACGAATTAAATAAATTCAGAACATGAATTTCAAAATCTAAAATGATTACTTTATTTCACCAGTAGTACTTTTTATGTTGGAATAAGAAATTATTCAAGAAAATGTTTGCTTTCCTTATATTTTTAATGAAAACAATATTATGGAAATTACGTACCGGACAGAAAAAAAATTGAACATTTTTTTTTGGTTTACCGAGAATAATGTACGTTTTGGAACCTCTTAGTCATTTGTATATGAATCTCGTGTATTTTCTCAGAAAAGAGAAAATTCGCTAGTGTCATTCGTTGAACGTTAAAGGGTGAAATTGGTTTAATACTAAAATTAATTTATAAAAACTTAATTATTCTATGCAAGAAAAGCACTGAACTGTTATTTTTAAATTTTCTCTATTGTATTTCGATTTTAACTTTCTACGGCGTCACAAGGAACAGCCGCCGCACAAATTAATTTAATGAAGATGAATCTAGAAAATGTCAGAGAACTAAAGCTACACTGGGACATGAACATAATACATAAGTCTTCATTCTGGATTTTTATATTATTATTAGTTACAAAACATTAATCTCCCAAGTTCTTTTAGTGACAATTTTCTCTTTAAATATTGCACACTATAATGAAATATAAAAGAAAGTTAGATTGATTGACTCTCAGAAGTTTAAATTGCAATTTAAACTTGTCTAGACACTATTAAAAAACGTAATTAATTTGCAGAACACTGCAACAGTAAAACTAGAAAAGATTTCCAAAGTATTTTACAGATGTGAGATGGTCTGTCCCAATTTATTTTGCATAACACCACAGGATGCACATATTGTCGAGAATGATCACACAACAAATGAAAACTTGCGTACGTACATTCATAAAGCTTCTTCAAAACCAAAAACAAATCAAGACGACTCCTTTTTCCCATACAGTTCGGGTTCCTTTTCCTTCCTTCTCAGAAGTGAATTTTGAGACGTTCTGTTTTTTTTCTGTAAAAGTATGCGTATGTAGTAGTGGAAACAATGTTTTTCCAAAGAGCTTAGTGGTCTGGTTTCAATTCAATTTTCTCCCCGACAAACTATCCTTCTTTCTAACTCCACTTGAAAAACTATTCTGAAATAGATTTTCTAATGGGTTTCCGTCTTGTCCTGTCCTGTCCTGGTCCTGGAATAAAGTTCTTCACCGTATACCTACTTGTGTTCCAGCCCACATTTATTTAAGAATCTGTATTTCCATAAATTTTGTCATTTTCCTTTATTCCCAGCTCTCGTATTCACATTCCATACTAAGAAATCGCGTATTGTACATATTTGTAGCGAATGTGAATGTGTGCTTTGGATTTTGGCCCATGAAAGGCATCCGTGCGTAATACAATATTATTACGGGAAAACTATGTGCGTATGTGAGTATGGCCTAAAACTGAAAATGGACTGGAACATAAGCCCATGTTCATACACTGCACTACTACTCTAAACTGAACATTTTGTCTGTACAAGTATGCATGCAGAGCAAATACACTCATCCATCCAACAATCCATCCATGCATTATTTTAAAACTCTTTTACGAAGAGAAAGAAGGAGAGAAAAGTTAGAGAGCATTGGATTTACGTACCAACTGAGCCATTTGAAACTTTCTATTTCCTTTCAAAGCCATATTACAGCAGCCCATCTGAGGAAGAAAGGAAAAAAATAATCTTTAAATTCTTCCCTCAAGTCTTTGTCTACTTACTACTCACTACCCACTTGGATCTAATTCTTTTCAAAATGTCACAACAAAAAAAACTCCCAACGATTTAGCATTAACCAAAGTATCTGACAAGGGATCCACTCGCACTCGTTTCGTGACTCTCTGATTTGGACAGGCAGACAATTTGTTTGGCTTAAAATTTGTACTGTGGGTTAAAACTATGATAAACTTTTAAATACTGTGTATGTACAAAATATGCCTCACTTTGCCTCTACACCTCCACATTGCATAAAAAGTTTTGAGTAATCCTGAATTAAACTTGAATCAAAACTTCGGGAACACCAAATTGTATGTAATGTAGTTGCAGCTACAGGAAAACGACTAATAAAAAGAACACAGCAAACCTTCAAGAATTATAGAGTGGAGATAATTCGGGCGGAAAATTCGCGTGATATTTATGGGGTGATTATATCGATTGCTGCTTGGATAATATTTTGAGCTAATGCCTTGAATTTTTCTGACACGACACGAACATGCCGAGCTGATAAATTACAGGGTTATCGTTACGGAAATTAAACTAGGACCTAAATATTTTGCTACTGCTACACGGAGGTTCTTGTACCTGGAAAGTACGGATACATATTAATTCAGAAATAACATAGGAATAACTAACTCCAGTAGAAGAGCAACGGACCTTGATCCTAATGATAGAATGAACTTCACTTCCAACAGATCCCTGTGAACCCGAATCACCATGTTGATTCTGACCATGATGACCCTGGGGTGATGGAACTGCACTTCCACCACTTGGAAGACTCCTTCGTCCCATTTTGAGACTCCTCCTATAAAACCCGTGTTGTTGTTGTGATCTCGGCATTGAGAGCATTCTAGTCTAGTTAAATATATCCCAGCAAAAATTTGTGTCAAATTTTTAACCACACAACACGGCACAGCACTGATACGACCACGACTGCGACCACCACGATCACTCAACAAATTCGAAATGGTGACCAATAAAATTGTGCAGGAGTGTGTGCCCGAAGGGGGTTTTATTCCATCCAAGTGTAAATTGTCTTCCTGGTCGGTCCGTCGGTGGTCGGATCAAATGAAATTGAGTTTGGAATTTGAATATTTCCTAAGTCGAAGTCCCCAGGGGGTGGATTCTTTTCATGAAGTCAAAGACTGTCAACACGACCACCACCGACCACCGTTTCCTCCGCGGCGGTTCTATTGACACTCTCATTTCAATTCAAATCATCTGTAGACTGTCGACTCCTGTGTGAGTAAGTCTCCGAGTGCAAACACCGGGTGAATTGTATGAAGTAATTGGATACAATTATGTCATTCCATTCTCTTAACCCCATTGGGTAACATACATTGTATGAATATGAGTTAACCGAACCACCGTACCACCGACCTACAGAAATTGAACCGAACCAGTACATTCATGTCATAATGGCAATGGCACGGGTCTTGTACGTACGTCATGTCATGTCATGTCATGCAAACATAGTTGACGATTGGAGTAAATTCCCATTTAGACTCACCAAATGATTCTAGTCATAAAACCTAATGGGAGTTTAGTACGGAAAAGAAGAAAGGAGACTCAATAATTGCACGGGCATGGCCGGGTGAGATTTACAAGGAATAGTAAGTAGTCGGACAGTCGAGTGTCAAAAATCCCGGGGAAACTAAAATCCTGGTAACAATTAATTCAAGTGTCCGAATTTAGAATATGAAATTAAGAATGCTAAAAAATATATCAACAATTTTTGACTTAACAAAAATTATATATGATGAAAAATGAAGTTTATAATTATTACGTAAATTTTACATGGGAAAGTTGTCCCTCGTTGGATTGCTCAAGGCTTCTATTACTATTACGATACGGTGGTGCTTAGTGCTTAGGTTTGGAAATGAAAAGAGATCTAAACACTAATGGAGGGTCTGACTACCAATTTCATCAAGAATGAAAGGAAAAGAATCATGAGGAAATCGTTTCTAGAAAATTAATAATGTATTTTGTCCTTTCAAGTGGAATGGTTTCGGGTGTTTTACGGAATGAGTAGTAAATGAAAGGACTTTTGCGTGGATGGATGGATGAACCACTGCACCGGATTTCGATTTGATTCTAGTGAAAGGTTGGCAAATATCCTAGAGCAGAACAGGACAGAAACTCTCATTCTCCTGTTCAAATGTGAATTTGACCAAAAACCTGCGGCAAGACACAATCGAATCCAACTAGAAATACGTGGTCAAATTGTTACGTGTTGAGTTCGAAATTATGCCGATTTGTCAAGTTCTAATTACGGTTGGCAGAATTCCCTTGAGCCTTGTTGTTGACCACGAAGAGCACGCGACACCGCACTCCGATGTAGTTTGTCTGACTGTAACTGTGACTACTCATGCCATCCTTCATGTGTCCTGTTTATCAGGTCAAACTTTACTTCCAGTAAAATCAAATTAGAATACTCTCTTCCGCTCAAAACAAGAACCTTCGACATTGTTAATCTAGATCATTAAACAATATTTTTTAAGCATCAAAGACATTTTCCGAGATGTGCCTTCTACCGACAAAGGAACTGTGATTCTAATTCTATCTTTAGGATAAACTATGTCAACAGAATTTACGACTAGAATAAGGCCACTGAAATCCAGAAGTGCAATGTTCTTAAAATGGTCCAGAAATAGATTTTCTTTTGTTTATAACTTAAATTGGAACAATATTTCCAGTCAAAATAGTTTGACATTTCTTACTTACCTCCCCCAACTACTTATTCTCAATAGTTTAGATGTTTTGTTCGTTCTAAAATTTCTAATTTCTAAAAAAAAATATCCAACTGTTCGAACAGCGCCTAATGCAAACTACTCACGGATTTACATCTGAATACTTTTTTGTAATCCATTAATTAATGTTTATTTTTCAAAAGCCGCTCTACTTTCGGGGTTCAGACTCATTCCCAATGGCTTCGCTTGTGTTAAAACTACTAATATTGGATTTCTTTAGAACATGATTGAAACTAAATTAATGGTAACTAGCCTCAATAAGCAGATGCTCAAGTATTGTGTATTTTTGCCGAGAAAAAAGTTCGTACTATTTTAAATACACATCAGAAGAGATCTGCCTTGTAATAGGATACACTTAGAGTCGGCCGCGGTCTGACCGAGAAATCACACTCCATTAAAGTGAGTGCTGCTACTTTCACCCCCCGAATAGACAGACGGCTAAAAAATAATAAAATCCGTAGTTCCGTCTCAGATACAAACATAGAGCAGGTATAGCATTTTTCCAGACAGCCCTAGGATTACATATACTACTGAATGTTCTTGGTTACCCAAGACTTTATTGCTTTGGTTCCTGTCAACATTGCATCGCATAGAATCCAGTCTGATGGTACTACTGACCACCGGGGGGGAAAGACTCCACGGAAGCCCTGGTAATTTTTTATGCAAACAACATCTCAGTCACAGACACAGGTTTTCAATCAATTCGTTTATTGGGATTTTGAATGATCCGACCGAATTCCATCCAGACTCTCTCCTCCAATCCCTTCTTTCACTCTTCTTTCAAGGAACCCTCTTCATACGTTAGATTCACAAGAATCCATACTTGGTACTCGTAAATTTACTCCACTCCCGATACACCCAAGCGAATCCTGCAAAGATTTTCTACGAAAAATGAACAACCTTGAATAATGGGCGAAGCCAAACCGGTTTCATGGATTTTTCTGAAAATATTTCTCACATTTGGTATTTATTTCTGTTCAACATTTGAATTCTAAACTATTCAACTGATTTGAATAAGTCTACCGCAGCAGCAATTTGTGACAGGATGGACATATCTTAAGTCCAGCATACGTCAAAATCTATCAAACTGATTATATTAAATGTCACCAAAATAAGGAATTATGAAAATACTATTGTGATTGTGATTCTATTATGTTCTATACATTTTGCGTTTAGAAATTATGTTCGTTGGAAGTAGAGTACACGTTATCAGCCCAAGGACTCGGTTTTGACTAGGCTGGAAACATACTTACTTCCTTGTGAAAGTAAAAACACTCAGGTAAAAATATTCTGGGGTGTTTCCTTGGATGAGTACCAAACATCAGGGGACTCAGAAATTACATTAACTACTCTGGAAGTTGTCAGATATTAACAAATCTGAAACCCTGAAATTGGAACTGGTTCCATATTTTGTAACATGATATGAAAACAGGAAGGACGGAATGTTTTGTAGTGTTCCCAATAATCCCCAACTCATTTCTCAATTCGTAAACATCCAACTTTCTTTTATAGAGATCCTCAAATATGCTACACGATATACTCGAGACTCATCATCAGGTACTCAACAAAAAATCGGAAACGAAACAGACTGCCTGGAGACAAGTACGTAAACAGCTTCCAGCTCCAGAACTTTCTCCAGCCTATGCTGTCTAGTCGTTTAATTTGCAACCCAAGAATACTCTAGGATAGAATAATGAAGAAGATTCTAGTTTCAGCATCGCGCACATAAGTTCAGCGAAGACCTCCTGTCTATCTGTGTGTGTACCGGTGAATCCAAATACGCACTTGACGTATTAGTACCGTATGTTGTAGTCAACTTATATCTTCATTAGGCACTTTTACGATTTTCTCCACTTTTTCTGTGTCCCAAGGTTGCAGCAACTAGCATAGTCAGGTTTTATAAGTTTTTGGCTATAAATGAACCAAGTCCGAACAATTATCCTGATATTTTTTTTGGTAGTATCATGGACATTTGCCTTGCAAATAAAATTTGACTACAACATATTATTTCCAGACCTTGGCGAATGAATATGTTCGAGTAGTAAGTGAAAGTAAGTTCGTCGATAATATATTGTTTACTCCTCCCCGGTAATACAATACAATATATATGTAATAATGTACAATAGAATAGAATAGAATACAAGTATGTATGTTTGTTGGCCGGTCATTATTGACTTTGTATGGAAAATCTGACCATGGCCGCGGTAGGTAACTGACAGTCTGTTGCTCATTCGATTCCATTAACTTTTATTTCCCTGTAGTTCCCGCTCCTACTACATGGGAACCAGATTTGACTCTGGCTAGACAAATTGGAGAAAGTAGTCCAGGACCAAAACAAGATGCGTAGCCCATGACATGTGGAATATAAGATTGTTGTTGGACTCCAGTCAAGAGATGAGAGAATGGACCACGGGAGTAAATAATCACATCCTCTCCACCATGTGTTTCAGACTGGAGTGGAAGTCCTGTACTTTGCATGTACTCTGGGTGCTCTGTAATTATTAAAATAAATCACATTTTTATTTTGCATAACCTTGATTTTTATGTACAAACAATGTGCAGTGACATCAAAACTTCTGTACATCGGACTCCTCTCCTCAAGGAATGATTAATCAAAATAAACATGGTCCGATGAACCTGAATTCCATATTCTCGAGTACCGTCAACCAAGGAAATGAATGACCACAAAGGTGACAACAGACAAATGCGGTTTGAGACAAGTGACTGTTAAACAGTGAATGGACGTGACCAAAATCATCATTCCATTTGAACAAAAACACACGGACACACATTTCTCATAATAATTTTACTAACGAGGACAGGAAAAGTGAGAAATCGTTTCAAAACGTCTCAAACGTGGGAAACAACTGAAGTTTTAACGAGGGACAGAGAGGCAGAGTTGTAGTTTTTGTTTCCGTCTTAGTTTTCTCAGTTGTCTTTTTGGTTGAGTCGAACTGTAGATTTTAACAAGGGCAGGGTTCGAATGTCAATTTCTATTCGTCAGTTTTCCTTTGGATTTTATTTACAACCCTAGAGCTAGATCGCATGCATGAACTAGCGGTTTACATCTGACTTGTGTTCCTTGTAAATATTGAAGACGGAAAAACTGACGTCATGGGCTGCCTGTTTGGCCTGAGTAATTGTTTATTAAAGGATAAAGTGGAATAGTTGGACACTTGAAGATCCACTTACCCAAGTTGTCATTCGTGAGATCGTATCGATCCCCATTATCTTCTGGATGTTTGTACCCAGGACCATTTGCGTAAGATAGAGTTGTGTACGGGAGTTCGTCAACGTCTGAGATCCCAGCAAATCCTAGAATAGGATTCCCACGTTGTGGGTATCCACTCATCGTCATCACATGAGAATCTGTGAAATGGGTAGATATTTAATTAAATTACATTTTATGCAAAAATTTAATTCCGTTGCCCCGTACGTAATTCACTCATTAAGGAGGAACCATGTCTGAATTTTGAGAAAAATAAAGTCAAAAAATACTTACGGTCTGCTGTGACCACAATCAGAGTTGAATCCTCTGAAGTCATGTCCATCGCCATAGCTAAATTCAGGAGAAAATTATTATTAAAAAATGAATATTTAAAGTTTTAATATCAACCACACCCTGTTGAAATGTAAAGGCTATGAAAACGTCAGAAAAATAAATATCAATTAATGTGGTTACTTACCCACTGCAGCATCCATCGCAATCGTCTCGATTAAAGCCTATTGAGTTTAGATAATACAATGCATTCAGAATTCAGATCATACATAGAAATTGGACGAGTTGGTCACAATTTTGGAAAAAAAAATCTGGAATAAAAATCATTGGGCGGCTAAGTCACTGGGTTGGCGAACAAGCAGATTGTTTACATTTTGCCAAGGATTGACTTGAAACACACCAAGACAATACTTTAAATTAAATTTTAATTACACTGTCGGGTCGTCTTCGTCTCTCCTATGTTTGCTTACAAAATAAGAAATATAAGCTTTGAGATAACACTAAAGCCCTAAGGAAGAAAGTTTTGAGAAGAAAACAAATAAGAAAATGAAAAAGTGTGAATTTGATCTCTAAGAGTCAATGTTCTTATCATAATTCAAGTGCGGTTTTAATGAAAACCAAAGTAGAGAGTCAGAACATAAAGCACGGATTTGTCAGCTTATCCTAAAGTATCAGTAAATGGTAGTTTCTGCCACCCCCTTTGCCAAGCATTATTATACTGCTTTTGTTTTATTTGCTTTACTTTCACTTGCCTTTTGTGCTTTCGTTGAATGATGGGCGTGGTCAATTCTTCCACCTGTATAAATATTTCAGTACAAATAAAAGCTCGGCACAACTAAAACTCATCATCTCATTATTCCCATGATAGTCCAATGCTGGACATTCTCCGGGAAATGGCAAAAATTGAACGGAAATTGTAAATTAAATGGGCTATAAAAGCCGATGTATTTATTCTGAAAGGGGTTGAAATAAAAATTTTAACAGATAGTTCCGTTACTTGACTCATTTAACGGCAATAACAAGAATGTATCATCGCACACACCCTTGGAATCACAAAAATTCTATCATCACATTACGCTGCCCCTCTTACGTACCTTCAATGAACAAAAAGAACCCGTTTGGGTTTTTACTCAATATGTCTATGGCCACTTTAGTCATTTCCGGGAGACTGGGATCTGCAGTTGCATCCGCATCCATCACGTAGTCCATGTGGTCATAAGCAAACAATCCTAGACAGAAACATTCAATACAATACAATACAATTCCATTTTCAAATACTTTTCAAAATAGAATTCGAGGAGAATTCTTGCACACAACATGAAGTAAGTGCAAATTAGCGCTGTAGAGATCAAAGGCGAATTATAATTGAAGTCAACGTTTTGTCTCTTATCTTATGATGGTTTTCAAAATTTACATTTGAGCTGATGATTATAGCTGCGAATAGATTTGTCAGCGATCGAAAGTTCTACATATTTATAGTACGATCTCCGTTGACTTTCTACAGGGGTCGATCATCGCATTAGAAAGTCTATAAAATGGTGAAGAGCGTATCTGATAAGGTAAAAGGCCTACAACAGATATTGATACTGCGACTATGAAATATAAATTCCTCAAAAATTGGACACCAAAATATTTTCTTCGTGATTGGGATGTCATAGTTCATACTGACGAGGAATCATGCGGGATTTCATTCTTGTTCTTTACTTTAAGCCAGGAAATTGACAACTACATACAGTGACCAATAAATGTCTCATAAATTGAAAGACCACTTTAGAAGAAAATTACGATGGATATATAGGAAATTCTTGAACACACAATACAATACAATACAACACAACACACACCGTCTCCAATTGTCTTGTCATTTACCCAAGAGATAGTCCGTGTCACTCACGTTGACCGCCAGAAGTTGTTCTCTGTTGTGAACATAAGAACCCTTTTTCCCTTTTTTCTCTTCAATCCAAGTGTTGATTAAATTCTTTCCGTCTCCTCTCCGCCCGGCTTGTTTCGACTCTACGTCCATCACGGTTTTCGGGGTGAGTTCCCTACGGCCACCACCGAAGATCACCTACACAAAATGTAGACACACAAAAAAAAATAAACTACTCACTCAAGGAAAGGGCACAAGAAGGGAAAGTCTGGTGAAAGTAACCAACGAGGTAACTCCGAGTGGTGTTGCTCAAAATCGGGGGTCCAAATTTAATTGTTGCACCATTGATGACAATTCGCTATTTCCGTACCATTTGGCCTTCAAATTTTTAATTTTTTACACCACGACTGAAAAAAATTGTCCCGACTAACATTGATTAACACCACAGAGTGTTACCTCGTGAATTTGCTTTCACTATTGGCATTTACTACACTATGTTTCTCCCTCTCTCTTTTTTTTTTACTGTATTGTAGGATTTGGTGAGCATTCTAGTATTTCTTAGCTGCTGAACCCTTCCGACCGGTCAGGTCAGGGAAGCGTTCAAATTCCATGAAATCTAAAAAGAAACGTGATCGTTCTTGGATCGTAAAGTGTAAGTTGTAGCACTCCACTCCACTCAACTCCACTTTTTTTATCTCTCCGAAAGAATTTACGTCATTAAGAGATTCTCATTTTACTGGGGGAAATTCCTCCTTCTCCTTTAGCTTTCTCTTTTATTCTCTAGTTACTTCATAAGGTGAAAATTGGCCCTATCGTGCCGTACTTACAAGAAACAAAGTCAAAAAATCAACGCTAAAATAGAGCAGAATACATTTGAGACTTCCAAGACAAAATTAACACACTTTCTTTATCCTCTCGTCTCGACTAAGCCTCTACAAAATTTTATGGCTGATGGTTTTGGAACGAATTTCTATTTTTTTTATTTGAAATTCTAACTGGGAGAAAGCAGAGCTTGGTCAGATTTCTTCGGACACCGGAGAATACTTGATGTTCTAATCTAAAATTCCAGTAGAATCTCTTTAGTTTGATCCTCTGTAATACAATCCATATTTGATACCAGGGTTCTAAGATTTTTATTTTGGGAAATACCTCCCCAAAATGTACTATGAGTTTGTACTTCTCACATGCCCCGTAGTGCAAAGGTACATCGTACATCTCAAAACAAAAATAACATGTATGACATGATACGTGCCAAGAATTTAACGGTAGAAGTACTACACTGCGTTGTGCATGTGCATGTGTAGTAGAAAAGACTTTGTCTTAAGAATCAGGATCTGAAACTGTCTTTGATTTTTCCTCAATACTTTTCTTTTGGAGAAACGAGAAAAAATGAGAAAGAAAAAAGATTGGGTTGAATCAAGTTCCCAAAAAAAAGAAAACAAGTTGCTAAAACTGGAGATAACTTTTTGGGTCCCAAGAGACCTCGACCTGAAGCATTCTGGCCTTCCTGATTTTCTTGGGTACGTATTTGTTACAGACAATCCGTAGAATCGGATAGTTCAGGATTTAAGTATCCATGCAAGTCACATTTTTAACGAACAGACGCCGATTGGGACCACCCCAAATTTGGGCCACCGTTATACGTACGTTATCTCTCCTACTCTTTACAAAATTTAAATTCCATGACTTGTCCAATTGTACAAATTGTCCATAACATTTCTATGCCTTCGCCTTCCCTACCTAGACGAATGCCCACCCGACCAAACCTCACTCCCTAATAAAAGTGTAAAGTAAATGTAGTAATTGAAGTTCACACATTGATACTTTTGCCTGGTTCATGGAGCACGAGTTGTTCAGCAATATCATCACAAGTGTCCGGATTTTCTCCAGAAGAACGAATCATTTGGTCACTCTCCCAATCTCTGTCCAATAAATAAAAGAGAAAATGCATTTCACAAAGATAAAGTTCTCCGGAATGAATGAAACGAGGAAACCCCGTAGCCGTAGTGTGTGAGTTCAGTTGGCCATGCAAAAAAGACCCAAAGACTCGGGTTTTATTGTACAATGTAATGTTACTATATGTACGTACCGGTCAGCAATGTGAGCAAAAGTTCCGGATGGACTTGCATGGGTGACTCGGGTCGTAGTTATCAGTCCGGTCGATTTCCCAGCACTCTACAAATCCACACATGTATGTATTAATATTTCAATCCGAGAATTTTCTTTCAAATGAAATGATCAATTTGCATTGTAATATCATAATTAACTACAAAACTCCTGACAAGAATTCTACCGTCCGATCCTATGGACGGTCCAGTGCGTTACGAAGAATAACTATTTCCGCCTGAAGGAACAGAGCTGATTTACCATAATTACTGTACGTATTGTCTATTCCGCATGCCTTACTTATTAATAAACCATGGTTGAGCAATGATACTACTAATTTGCAATCCCAATAGCCTAATGCTAAGAGATTGAGGAATAATTCAACGGATATTACGACTGGAACGATTTCCGCTCCTCAGACAGAGCCAGCAGCATGCAGCAGCAGCGTTGTCAAAATAAATCAAATCTTGAATATACCGAAATAGGAATTTATTACACAAAATACGTATGTGCTAATACCTGAGCCCAAGAGAGGACGGACTGGACATGATTACTAATGTTCATTTGAGCTTTACAATCCCTGAAACTCACAGCCGGGCTCACTCCTAGAATAGAAATAGAAATGAAATAGAATACATACATATTTTATAGGAATCATTAATTACATTACAAATGTAATGGAAATTTACACTAATTAGTATTTGGTTTCATACCAATAGTGGCGATGTTCGCCTTTACACCACACAAATATGCCGTTGCGGAACATGCAGAGTCAGCGACTTGACTGTCCGTGCAAAAAGTCTGTATATGGATATTAAAACAATGGAAAATTTAGTCAATGGAATTATTTCTGTACTGGATAACATTACAATACAGTCTCTTATAAATTACTAGCTTCCGGCGTATTAAAATTAGGTCAAAATTGGGTATTCCAATTGTTGTTCAGTCTAAAACAGAGAAGATTTCGTCTGACAAATGAAAGTGTGGGCAAAAACGTGGCATAAATAGAATTGCGGGCCAGAATTTCATTATGTTCCGGTGGTGGAAGCCTTAACTGCTACAATATGCTAAATTCGTGTACATAACAATGCAGAACAATGGAAACCATTCCAGTTTCATTTTCAGGTTCCATATAATTTATTTAGGGCTGAAAGAAGGTCGGTCCTATATTTTAAGGTGACATTGAGGACTCACTTTAGAGAGTCCAATGTTGGGGAATTTCTCGAAATTGAGTTGAGTTTCTTCACCGAATGGTAGACCTTCTAATTGTCCCTTGAGGATCCTGGCCGCCGTCGTAGTGCTGAGTGACATTCCGTCTCCCAAGAAGAAAATGACATTCTTTGCCTCTTTCTCAATCTTTTTTTCCATGAGTTTCTCTCGGAGTTGTGACTGGGCCGAGTCGTACCAAAAAGTAGCATCTACTTACCCGGGTATTTGGAAGGAGGCAGAGGCAGGGATAATGAACGGATCCAAGTGTGAAAGAGATGAATGAATATTTGATCAAAAGAAAATACAATTTAATACCTAGTAGGAGTAGGAGTTTGGGTCTTTTGTTGAAGGAACTCCCGAAAGTACTATCAAAAGAAATTCCAGGACTTTGTTACGTACAGGGTGGATCAAAAATAACACGGTGTGGTGTGACAACTTTCTGATCAGAAGCAAACAAAATCATCTTTCTCCTAGCAAAAATCTCCATTTAATATTGGAAGTAGTTTCCGATACTCTATAAATTGTAGAGCTCAAAGTCAGTGTCTAAAAATTACTTTCAGTTCGAGAGATACAAATCAAAATTAGTTTTCTTTTTTCTTCATTCGGAACATGATCAGCAATCCTGAATTACGTTATATTTTGGCCAATGCAATCAGGTGAAGTGACTGCTTTTGACCCACCCTGTACATGGAGTGTGAAGAATTGAATTAAACAAGTTTACCTTCCGCTTTACTCGTCTCAGCCCGGAATTTCATATTCGGTCTAAACTGTAAATATTTATTTAAAGAAAAAAAGTCTATTATGTAATGAATAGATAGATTTGGATTATGTGTGGATCTACTATATGTAAAATAAACTCACCGAGTGCATCCAATCGTCAAATTCTTCATCAGGTCCATTTCGTCGTACAAAGTAACATAGAATAAAAAATGAAAGGTTTGTTTTATTTTAAAACATTTGCAGGAGTTCTCAATTAAATACTGTTTGGGCTTCAACTACACGAAAGGGACAACATCAGATCAGAGTGACTACAGAAATCTAACTAACCAGTTTGATTAATTAATAAAAAAAAAGTGTCGCATTTTTTCAGTGTGATTAATCACCTGTTCTGTCTAATTTTTCTTCCAGTGGTGCAGGTCAGAATTACTAATTGGCTGACTAGATGTAGGTTTGTTAAATTCTTATAATAAGTCTCATTGTAATTTGGAACCCTTTTTCCCGAAAAAGCAAGTTTTACATACAGCCGACCGTGTATTATTTCAACCACTAGAAAAACGTTAGTAAAACTAAAACTCTACATTATTTGGCAAAACAATTAACCCATGTGAAGTAAATCGTAGCCAAATCCAATACGACAGAAGGTTGATTTAATTTTCAAATACAGAAAGGTCTTAATTTCTAGTTCTGGTTTCTAGTTTTCTTTTTCTCGTATGGTAATATTTCTGACGCGGGGACACTTTTGTTATTATTTAAACTAAACATTACAAAAGAAAAGTATTGGATGGCCCGGCCGAA
>JAQGCB010001092.1:0-16239 GCA_034698835.1 Protaphorura tricampata | reverse complement strand
AAATAAATTATATTTGTACTACTTACTTGCAAGTTCTTCAAATTTGTGAGGGTATGTCCAAGACTACTCAAAATAACGGTTTCTATTTTGACTCCAATCGTGGAACTAATCTCTTGAAAAGTGTCGTAAGGAATAGATAATGAAATAAATTGAGCTGTACTGAATGTTCTGAAAGTGTCAGTGTCAATGCGCTCTTTATCCCTCATCATTTCCATTTCACTCTCAATTTCTTTCCAATAAGGAATTTGATTATAAAAATGGTCATTCGCTGACCTTTGGATTGAGTCACAGAATTTGCTGATTGGGGTTATGACCTCAATCTTCCTTGCATTATTATCATTTGAAAGGAAGAAGGCCAAATCCTCTAGGATCGTCTCCCATGAAATAATATCCACAACAATGTGATGAGCTACCAGGAGGAAATACGTCTCCATTCCATAGGTGAGGAGGGCGGATTGAAAAACAGGACCTGATTGAATGTCAATTCCACTCTCCAATTCATCACAAATATTTCCAAAATCATTTTCATGGTAAATTTTGATGTTCTCATCCTTGTCTCCACTCATCACGACTTTAAATTCTTTTGTAGTAATTTGGATGTCATTCATATCCATGATTTGTTGAGTCCATTGATTTTTATTCGAATTGTAATTGAAAGTGGATCGAATTCCTTCATGTTTATTCAGGATGAGTCGAAGAGCCGTGTTGAATTGATGGATGGATGGGACGACGACGGTAGATGATGATGAAATAAATTTTCCGAGCGCAGGAAGTGAGTACCAATTAGGATTGAATAATTTCCGATTCAAAAAATCTTGTACAATCGGTGTTGGAGTGAAAAATTCTAGTGATTCATTTTGTCTTTGGAGAGGTGGTGCTGCTGATGAGCGATCAAGGGCATTCCCGAGATCTCTGATTGCCTTGAACTCATAAAACATTTGTAAGCGAATTGGTAGGCCACTAGATGATTGAAGTCGTCTGACTCCACAGATGGCTCCCATGGAGTCTCCACCCAACTCAAAGAAATTAGAATGGACTGGAGGGAGAGAGTTCAATTTTAAAATGTCTTTAAATACAATCTGAATTGTTTTCTCAGTCTGAGTGGGAATGCCATCATCCGTATCTTGTTCATTTCCACGTGAGTGTCAATTTTCGTCTAATATTTTGAGCAATGGACTTGAGTCCAATTTCCCGTTTCGATTCATAGGGGGTGCACCAGTGATGACATGGTAAACAGTTGGAATTCCATGTTTTGGAAGACTTTGACTCAAAATGGTTGACAAAGTATTTTGATCCAATCCTGCTGCTTCATTAACTCTGATAATTGCTCCAAGGAGTGTTTTCCCATTGAATTGAATTGGAATCACCCATCCTTGTTTCACGAGTGGAATATTCTCAATGGCTCTTTTAATTTCATGAGTGTCAATTCTAATTCCATTGATTTTGATGGTTCCTTGGGAAATCCTTCCATGGAATTCAAATGATGGTGGGTCGTTCGCGTTCATGGAAGGATTAACACTAGCAATGTCATCTGTAATGAATACACGTGTATTTTGACCCAGAGCTGCCACTGTTGTGAGACTTTCTGTTTCTTCCCTCGATGTATCTGTAAATCCTTGACATAACTGTTTCCCCATCAAACAAAGTATTCCATGAGCACCGGGTGGAAGGATTTTAGTTCTGCTTGAGTTTAGAATGCAAGCAGATGTATTTTGGATGGGTGTTCCAATGCGCACGCGTATATTTGTGCCTGTTCCTTCTTGGAATGCGAATGGGAGTTGTTGACTCTCAATCCTTTCCACGATACAACCCACAGTGCCCTCTGTTGGGCCATACTCATTGAACACAACGAATGGTTTGTCTCCTTGGAGTACTTTGAGTTGGGTCAAAAGGTGAGAGGTCAATTCTTCTCCACCCAAAATGAATGTGGTCATGGGTAGGGACATATCCACATTCCACATCTCTTTCTGCTCTGAACAATAGTCTATCATGATTTGTAATTGGAGTGGAGAGAGTTTGATTGTATTCAGTTCATTGTAATTACACGACGCTGCACCCTTGGCCATGTCCATGTATGATATTTCGAATGGATCAAAAATAACAATCCTACCACCACTCAGAATTGGACATAAGAGTGAAGTGAGGGTAAAGTCAAAGGTCAATTTTGAGAAAAGTGGCATGACCGTCTTCTCATTCATTCCATATTCACTTGAAGCGAAGGCACAATAATTTGCGAGTGCTCCGTGCCCAATAATTACTCCACGGGGGGAGCCAGTTGTTCCTAGAATAGACATTATACATATGCGCATGGTAAAAATTATTTTATCGTGGAGGAGGTATATTTTAATCGACCACGCCCATTTCTAATGAAAATATACCTGAAGTGTATAGAATGTACACAGGTGTAGATTCATTGGACGGATGAGGGAGTTCCAATAATTTATCTGTGGATTCGTCAAAGGCGGCAGAGTTTGAATGTAGTTTTCTCACATCTTTTAGAGAATAGGCACCCGGAATCGGAACAGAAGAATTTCGATGATCACCCTGGAGAATATAAAGATAATTAAATGTTCGTTAGTTTTTCGATTAATTTAATTAAAATGAAATGATTTTCTAAAAAAAATTACCTGATTAAGTTTGAGAATGACGTCATATCTGAATTTTGTGAGTTCATTTGATATGGTATGAATTTTGTGTGAGAAATCGGCGTGTCCGTCTGATAATTCTGGAATGGATTTGAATGTTTTTCTCAAGAATTCTTGTGATACAAATAGTTCATTTGACCAATTTTTGTTTTATGAGTTGGATATTGAGATTTGTATGATTTTGTAGACTCAATCAAATCCAAACGTTTCTCTTCATCCATGACATCTCCAATGAAGAGCACACCTCCTGGGCTGAGCATTTCTCCCATGTCTTGGACTACTTGAGTTAAATAATTATGACCCGGGAAGCAATGAATGACACTGTTCATGATGATCACGTCAAATGTCTCATTCTTCAATACACTTTTGACTTCATGTGCAGGTGCATGTATGAAATGAACTATTTTATTTTGACAGTTTTTCATCATCGTACTTTTCAGATTTTGTATCATCGATTTGGATAAATCTGTTGCATAATAGTCATGGACAAACGGTGAAATGACTCTGGTTGTGAACCCACTCCCACAACCAATCTCCAATACTTTCTTGTTGCGATGTGATTTTTTTGTAATGTACGGTTTTAATTTCTGAAGAACATTACGACTGTATTCCTCCATTTCCCGGATCGTCATTTGATTTCCATCGTAGGAATTTGTCCAACCACCAGAAGTGATCTGATTTTCTCCTCTCTCGGACACGCCGTCCCATAATTCTTTGTCCATTAGGAGGGTGTCATGGATTGGCTCAATCAAGGTCGACGAGTCTGGCTCTGTATGGTCAACACAAATGATTGCCGATATGGGTGACGAAGACATCCATCGAAGAATATTTGCACTTTTTAAGTATGACTTTGTGTATAAAAGTGCTTTACAATTAGAATTTTGAATGATCCATTGGAGTCTTTGATTGGGTGAGTCTGTGTCGAGTGGGACGAAGACGAGGGTGGAGATTAAGCATGCCCACACACTCACCACAGAATTCTCAGTGTTTGATGTTAAGAGTAATCCAACTCTGTCACCTGGTTCAAGGGAACATTTGACACGAAGGAAGTAGGCCAATTGTGTTGCTCTTTGTCCTAGGTCTCCATAGCTCATTCTATTATTTGGTAGACCGAACACAGAAATTGCAGTTGTGGATTTCAATTCCTTGCATTTGTCAAGAAATGATTTGGCCAATGAAATATCTGAATCTGAAATGTAAAAAAAATTGATTTATTCGATTTGACGTAAAATCTCGGAATTTTTTCAAAACTTATTCATTTTTTCTCGAATTTTATATCGAATAACTTTTTTTTTCAAAAAGGAAATTGAAATGACTCATTTCTTTTTGCGTGCCAATTTTTCCCTCTAGAAAAAGTTCTGAATATTTGAACACACCTGTCCCATCATGTGTAGTGGGGCCATATACGACTCTTCCCTCTTCACACATAAGATCTTGGATTGGAGCGCCTGAAGAATTGACGACAGCCATTTGTCGAAGGATTCCAAGGAAACTCTCTGCAATCCGAGAAGCAAAATGATCAGAATAGATGTCACTGTAGTATTCCAAAGTGAATCTCATCTGTCCTTTCTCATCTCCATCCTGTTCCTCTAGAAAATCAAAGTATAAATCCCATTTGGCAGACTCATTGTGAGTGAGGATTCTTTGAATTCTCAATTCCTCCGGAGGTCCGACATGTTCTTCTTTCCTCTCTGTGTTGTGATAACAAACACTGATTGAGAACAAAGGAGTGAGAGATGTATCTCTTGGAACAACCGCTCCACCCAATTCAGAGAGAACTGAGTCAAATGATATGGATGAGTTGGAGAGTGCTTCTGATACAGTGGTTGAGATGGATGCGAGGAAATGAGCCAATGTCTCTTGTGGGTTCAGTTGAATTCGGAGGGGGAGAATGTTCACGAAGAATCCAATCGTCTCTTCAAATCCTTGTCCAGTTGGGCGTCCTGCCACAGGACTTCCAAGGATTAAATCCTTGTCTCCAGAATACATGTGCATTACCATGTACACGGCTCCCACCAACTTTTGAAACATTGTGAAACGTCCAGAGTCCAATTGACGTATCTTTTCAATTAATTTTGAATCAATCATAAGAGTGTGACGTTTTCCTTGAGCTGTGAAAACGGAGGGGCGTGGTTTGTCTCCTGGGATAGTACTGTTCAATACCCGACATAAAAAAATGTTAAAAATTATCTATAGAATTTGTGAATTATAAAACATTCCAGAAAATGTACTGTGGGGAATGTGACCTTTACCTTTGACAACTGAAATCAAAATTCCCCAATTTTTGACGCCAGTAATTGAATTGATTTGTTGCTTTTTGGGTTTGAAGAAATGTTTCCTCTTGACAAGCAAACTCTGCATAGGTAGCCGGAGTCAAATTTGTTCGTGGGAATGTAGTCTTGTGGACCCGACTTGATAGAGCATCGCGATAAGCCTTCCATAATTGATTGTAAAATATGAAATGACTTCGTCCATCAAAAACAATGTGATGAACAATGACAGTGAGGAAGAATGAATTTTGGCTCAACTTAAAAATCTTGGCTCGAATCAAAGGATCATTCTCTAAATCAAAGGGTGTAGTGTAGTCTTGAGTGTAAGCTTCCATCAATTCTCTTTCGTTCCAAAACTTCTTTGACTTGTGGAACACTTGGACTAATTTTATTTTCTTCCTCCAGTCAATTCTCCCCACGAGTCCACCAACGTCGTCATTGAATATAAAATTTGTGAAAAATGCATCATGACGATTCACGGTGGCTTCGAAGACTTGTTTGAATACATGGAGATTTAGGGGACCATCAATTCTGAGTCCATTGGTTGTATTGTACGCAGATTTATTTGGTGTGAGTCCTTGAATCAACCAAAGTCTTCTTTGAGATGATGATACTGGATACGAAGTCACATTCGCAGTAGAAATTTCAATTTGGCGGCCAATCCCAACATTTGGCTGCCCCTTGACATTATTGCATGATGAATTTAGGATCTTGTGAGTCAATAATTTTGTGAGTCCCTCAAATGTATGACCTTCCTGCATTTCTCCTGGACTCAATTCACCCGCTTCACCAAATACTTGGCTCAATTTATTTTGAATTTGACTCATCATCAGGGAATCTAGACCGAGTTCAAATAAACTCACAGTCTGAACTGAATCCCAATCCTTAATGACTCCATTTGTGACAGAAGTGAGAATAGTTGAGAGGGTTTTTCTAATTTCATCAGAATTCATATCAGTTGTATATGTGTTTTGAGCTGCGGCGGCGCCGCCCTGAATGATCTCAATTTCTTTGTTGGTGTTGTTTATTTGTTGTGACTGCGATTGTGACATAGAGAAAAAGATAGGATAGCCTGGTCGAGGCCAGAATCTTTTTTCATCAAAGAAGTACGTGGGTAGTTGTGGGATATGTGTGCGACATCTGCCGTGATAAAATTGAGTCCATGGTTTGGGTTGGCCATGGTATATGGCTCTCAGTAAATCAGACCCAGACGCATCTCTATACTTTTCTTGTTTTATAATCAATTTTTTTGTTATTTTGAAACAATGGGTCATTCCTCGATGCCCAGATTCTAAGAATTCATCCAATGTCATCAAGTCTGAGATTTCTCCTAATTCTTCAACAGAATGAATGGCTATCTGGATTTGTTTCAAAAGGTCCTCGAAATCCTTTGGGAATAAAAGTGTTTTGAATGGTAGTTTCTTGTTGTTGTGGTCTCTTCCTGTGTTGAGGGTATAACCAATATTCTTGAGGTCAATCTCCGAAATATTATTTTCATTACGAATTCTATTCATTCCGTATCTTTTCAACTTCTCCAAAAATCCTAACAAGGATGTTTTAGTCTTGACAGAAATTAGAATGGGTTCAATTTCTCCAGAGGGGAATAGTTTCTCATATCCATTCTGAATGGTTAAATTGTGCAGCCCAGCCGAATAACGGGATTCCTCAAATCCCTAAATCACTTTTTGTTATTTTTTAAAAATCAACAAAATTCGAGGGGCCGTCCATATACAAAATTACAAAATCCAATGAAGCGGCCCAGACCAGTCCATAGTACTTTAATTTTTTAGCACCCAATTTTTATCCGGATAAATTCTGATAAATTTCTATACATAATTATATCTCAATCGTAATTAATATTTTAATCGTAAATTAAATTAGGGAGTGAGTAAATCCTCGTAGAAATTTCTCTCTTCAGGACCAAGAAACTCCATTAATTTTCTCAAATCGCCACGCTTGGCCGCAGGCAGAGGAAGTACTTGAGAGTATGCTGGGGGAATTACGCAGAGGTCGAATTGTGTTAGTGCTCCAAGGGGATGATTGATCCAAGCACCCTATGAAAACACGATAGATTTAGAAATTTGTTCAACAGTCTTCATACTTTGGGAGTAGTTAAAAATTACTTACCATTCCATGTGTCTGACGAGTCATAATTTGGTTCGGATTCTTCATGTCGTAGTTGAACCATAGGAATTTTGTAACGAGCAGTGATCCGGGAGTTCTCATGAGTTTCCAGTAGCCTTTGAAATTAAGAAATTCATTTCTCCGCAGCCATTTTACTTGGTATTTACCTTCGGCCGACGCGGAGAGGATGATATTTTCAATATTGGCAGGTACAAGCAAAGTTGACAGTCGAATTTTCTTTTCAATCTGGCCGAAGCACCTGTCGCAGTCATTGTAGCTGTGACCCGTTGAGAAAAACTTTTGATGAATTTCTGTGAAATGACCCAGTCTGACTAACCTCACAAGCACTGACAGAATTATGTTGTTGTTGTTCTGTCCCGCACATCTATCAGCCCACACTACCAAGGTTCTCTCAAGGCCTTGACTCAATTTTGGATAATTTGATGTGAGGAATCCCCATAGACATGAGGCCACTTCATTTGATCCTCGTTTAGCTAATGTTTCGTTCCATAGATTCATTAGTGCTGTCTTGTCACTTGGCCGGTATATTCCAAAATTAAAATTGCTGAGTTTTCTTAGGTAAAAACTTGCTGAATTTTTCAATCCAGGAGTAAAGAGAACTTGTTGTAAATCGCAGGTAAGGACAACATAGTTTTGGTCCAGTTGTGAGTTCAAGCAATCTGACTTGTAAGCGGAGTAACTGGCCATACCTGAGAAGAGAATATTATTCGGTGATTAATTTCATTAGGTCAGTAAAATTAAACTATTTATATATTTCGAGAATTTTTACTGGTATCACGGTGTAAATCCCGTTCATCCTCCACGACATTTCTATTTAATAGGGTAAGTGAAGCAAGTTGAGCCTTAAATCTGTCACATGCATCACATGTATCCAATTTTGGATCTCCAATCTTCAGGTCGAGCTCTCTGGAAAAAATGTCTCTGTACAGCCATTCCTCCGCTTCCAGTCCACCATTATCCCTTTGAAATTGTATGAACAAATCATACATAGCCGTGACCGTCAGTTCCGGATTGAGATATTTTTTTGTGGTTGTGGTCTGATTTCGAGTATAATGTGACTCGTAGGTTGGGAACGACAGAATGTGACCACGTATGTCGTCCTTAGTCTGCTCTGGAATTTTATTAGGTCGATTGTGATGTTTCCCCCGTTTATCTCGTGGACTTAACTCACCCTTGGCCAACTTTTCAGTTACTACCTCAAGTCTATGAAAAAGTCAGAACATAAGTCACTATCTTTAAACTAGAATTTTAAAGGTTAATATTTATTTTGATAGGATTACCTCTTTTTTGAAATTGAGAAGAGATGCATTATGCTACGTTTACAAATCTCTAAACTTCTTCCGTTTGAAATAATAGAATAGAGAAAAGTGTGGATCTTCCTACTTTGTGCTTGTCGTCTCTCCTTTGGTTCAGTGACCCTTACACAGCTGGCTAGAATCGAATTTTGACCATTGTAGTCTAGTTGACGGAACTGTTTGAAAAGATTTTCTTTCTCCAGCAAAGGTATAATGCAACCGGGTTTGTCGCATCTCGTACACATTTTAACCTATTTAAAGTATTCAAAATTTTAACTATTTAATGATGTAAAAATTCACAATAATAACAATAGAATTTTTCCATTTGAAAAAAATCTAACCTGATGTGGAGGTAGGATTCCCGGATGAAGTGACCCATTTCTTCCCTTATATGGATTTCCACTGTCCTTATTCTTCTTAGACTTTGAATCTTTCCATAAGTCGGGCCTGCACTGCCTCTTCTGTCCGATATTCTGACGGGTCAAGTCCGCTGGAGTCATAACTTGCGAATTATTTTCCATTTTTAATGATTTTGATGTAAACTGAGCGGAAAGGTGACAATCGCAATCGCAACCCCAAAAACACTTTTGACAAAGACTGAGATTTGAAACGCTGAACCGTGAACTTGCAACTCAACATTCCTTGAATTGAGCATGTGCATTCAGTCGCGCCCATTTCAAATCTCGTTTCATTTTAGTCATCAAAAATTTTAATTGGAAAGACCTCCGCAACGCAATCAGAACTAGAGCGGAAGACAGCTACAGTGCAGTGCAGTGCAAAGTGCCGTCGTCATTCGCCCTTCACATTGGGCCGCTAATATTACATTTTTTTGTACCGCCATAAATATGGACGACCCTTTTTTTCAATTCATTGACCTGGCGACGGAGTGCCTGAAAGGTCAAACTCGACAAATCCCGTTATTCGGCTGGGCCGCATAATTGTTCTTCCATTCTTTGAGAACGACGTGGACATTTGTTCCAACCAATCCAAATGAATTGATTCCAATCACATGACGTTCGGTCTCATCCAAAGTCAATAATGTACTTGTATTTTTGTCCACGACAAATGGTGAGTTGTCCCAATTAATATTTTTATTTGGAGAGCCAAAATTTGTTTGTCCTGGAATTTGTTTGTAATGGAGACAGAGGAGAGATTTGATAAGGGAAACTACCCCTGCCGCACCGTCCGCCAAATGACCAATATTTCCTTTCACTGATCCTATCCTTGGTTTTTCTCCTAAAAATATAAATAAATATAAAGAATAAATAAAGAATCGACTGTTTGAACTATACAACAAAAAATAATTAAATGTTAGAATGTTAATTACCTTTAGTTTTCTTTGTTTCTTGGAAATCTTGGAATGCGAGTTGAATCCCCATCATTTCAATGGGATCCCCGAGTTGTGTCCCGGTACCATGAGCCTCAAAGTAAGATATTTGATTTGGATTTATATTTGACCGCCTCCATGCTTCTTTTAATAAATTTGCCTGAGCCAATGGAATGGGTGCAGTGATTCCATTTGAGTGTCCATCTTGATTGGCCACAGACCCTTGGATGACTCCATAAATATGATTTCCATCCCTCAATGCATCTACCAAGGGTTTGAGGAGAACAATCCCACACCCTTCTCCTTTTGCAATCCCATGGGATTCATCGTCAAAGGCCCTACATTTCATGTGTGGTCCTGTGATTCCTAATTGATTCCAAATGTCTGTGTCTGCACTCAGGGGTAAAAGGTCTAGGGTGATTCCACCTGCAATGGCCATTCCACAGTCTTTGCTCCTTAACCCTTGACATGCTAAATGAACAGCCAAGAGGGATGAAGAACAACCCGTGGAGACCATCATGGCAGGGCCTTTGAGGTTAAAAATGTAAGAGACACGGGATGCAATGAATGGAGGATGATTCCCATGAGAAATACTTGGGCTATTTTCTGTGAGGAGAAGACGGTATCGATCCATAGTATTCCCAACATAAATCCCAGTGTCACTCCCCTAAAAAGTAAAAGAAATTTTTTTAACATTATATAATTGAACATATACTAAAGGGCGGATACTGTGAATTCTTACATGGAAAGTTGAGGCAAGTCCAGCGTCTTCGACAGCCTCATAGACACCCCGTAAAAAGAATCTTTGTTGTGGGTCAATGAATTGTGCTTCTCCTGGGAGAATTCCAAAGAATGACTCATCAAATTTGTCAATTGATTTAAAAAATGAACCAGTGAAATATTTGGAGGATGGGTCATGGAAGAATGATGAGTCTAGAGTAGAGGTCACGTGGTCTAGATCGATAGCTCGCTCTTGTGGGAAATCTCCGACTGAGTCACCCTTCTTTAAGAGGAAGTCCCAAAATTCTATAGTGTTTTCACAGGATGGCAAACGACAGCTCATCCCGATTATAGCCACTTGAAAATCCTCGGATGCCATGGTCCCTCTTATTCAGACCTCGCTTCGTGAAAATGTTCTTGAGGCGGACTGAAATCCAAATTAATTTTCTTACATGAATTGTTAATTAATTAGCAAGAATAGATTAGGCGTAAGAATTAATTAGTAAGTGTATCGATGTTTTCTAAAAATTTGACCCAAAATCAACTGTAATCCGAAACTTAGTCTAAATGTATTTAAATTCGGGATATCACTATTCATGGGTTTGGCTAACGAGACGAGGTGTAAATAATATAAATCAACACAAATATATATTAAGTATGCAATTTCTAATTTGAAGACACCATCTAATAGAATGTTATAAAGAAATTACCAAAGAATACAGCAGCCTAGTCCCGGAAAACTCCTTTTTGTTATAAAGTATTCTATAATTAATTATAATTATAAATTCTATTATAAATTGCAGAAATTTTGATATATGTTGTAGCAATTGACGTCCAGAACAAATTTTGTGAAGGAACCATCCGAAAATCGTAATCGTTCACAACTTGTCAATACGAAGGGTGGCACAGGGGTCCTAAACTGATCATATAAATCCTCCTCTGTATTAACAAGGTGGAAACTGTAAGTATTTTCGGGATAGATCCTTCACAAAAGTTGTTCTGGAGGTCAAATGCTACAACATTCACAAAATCCAGCCAATTCAAACAGAAAGGACTTTTCTGTGCCTATTCTACATTGCGGCTGCGAGATCCTAATGAGACACATTGTATTGTATATTTATTACATGATTTGAAAAATTAAATTTAGACGAAGGGTCAGGTGATTCGAAAGTTCTTGAACTAGTTAGCTGATTTTTAAACATAAGTAGAGTAATATCGGAAGTACGTGTTACACATGAATGTTTTAACAACGGAAAGGTATAGAGCTGCTGGGAAGAAAATTAGGTACGTTGTGTTGTGTCCTTAATATCTAAATTACAGGTTATGTTATATCAAGATTCCGCATTAGAAAATCAGCTTAAATGTGGAATGCATTAATGGAGTTCAATCTTCGATAAAATAAGTTACCTACCAGGTTTCATGAGCTACTCTGACTAATTCAAAACCATACCCAATAATTACCCAAGTAATTAGGTTCTTATAGACTCCAAAGAGCTAAAATAGGAAAAATGTTGGAATAACTCACCACAGGACACCGAATTTTGAATCCGGTTGTATTCTTTTATTGAATTTTGATTTGAACACTGACTTACAGTTTTTAACAGACAGGTACAGTTTTCAAACATTCATTTCACTCATAAGATTCCATGATTTCAAAATTCAGAATTGGTTGTCTTTTCTAAGCATAAACTGAGACAGTTTTTTTTTACATGAAAAACCAGAATTATTTGATATGTGAAATATTTGATATCGGTTGATTAAAATTTATAGACTCGTCAAATTTTTTTTTTTAGAATTTTCATATTTCTTAAAATCCATAACACATTTCACAATAGAAGAACTCATATAAAATGAGTGGGGTCACCCAGGACCCCACTTACTTAAATTAGAACTTGAACTTTCACCACACTATCTTAAATTCTTCTTATCTAATATGTTTTTGAAATGTTTTATTTTAAATATTGTAGTTTAAATTATTCCAAAAAGGAAATTGTTCTTATGCTTTGAGTTTTAGAATAGATTGATGAAAGGTCGTTGAAGTCTGATCACAAAACACCACAATGTCAAAGTGGACTTTGAGAAGGTGAAGGAGAGACTAAGAAAGAGTAGTGGTCCATCCTCCACTTTTATCAAGGCATCTTTCGATATGATTCTCGCCGAAAGTTCTCACAGCCCAGCACCAGAGCCGACTGGAATGAAAAGAATACAAAGGAAACTGTGTTCTGAATCTATTACATCCGAATGGTTCGGGTTGAAATCAACTTCAAAACTGCAAGATGAACCCGAACCGTACCCATGTAATCTCATCTATAGCGAGTTTGAACACTGAAAGATCTGTGTAAATGTTTAACGCTCTATTTTAAAAAGTTCCTAGGAAATAAGTTTCCAATCTAATCCTCATATTTCTATCCATTTTCTAATTGTAAAACTGTTTAGCTCGATCAACTTTAGTTTATTCCACTTAATTTTCTTCGGAATTAATTCGTGAGCGTCTCATGCAACCACTAATATTAAATCATATCACTTTCACCAATACAAACAAGGGTGAGATACAGTTTATTAAACAAAAATTTTATTGGCCATTCACTAAGTTCGACAGGGTGGCTAATAAATACATAGTGTTGCCAACTACAGTGGACTCTCTATATACCGAACTCGAAAAAGGCACCAAAATGTGTCCAATAAAGAGAAAGTTTAATGTACAGAAAGTGGAATAACAAAGAAGTGTACGCAAAGGGGGTTCTTGCGTTCCTCACATTCTGGCCGGTATAGAGAGGTGTACGATATAGGGGACGTTGATATATAGAGATTCCACTGTGTAATAGCAACCTACAAACGGCGTATATTAGGTGTAGTATAAAAATACAAAATTCCTGAAAAAGTATAACGCAAAAGTGAACAGACTCAGAATAGGTTTAACTATGTTTTAGAAAATATTAGAAAGAATGCATTTCTTAGAATTTTTTTTGTGAAAGTGATGATTGATTTCTTTCAAAATTTTGAACCCTTTATATGGTTTCACCATGAAATTCGGTTGAAAAATGAAAACATTGGAGACCTGATTTTTTTTGTTACACCGCTTCTTGCGATACTAGATTCAACGGCGATAATTCATATGACCCACCCTGTACAACAAAAATGAATCTGTAATGAGTTGCCCTTAGCGTTAGATCAAACGGAACTATAACGTGTTACTACATGAATTCTAATTTTAGATACCTAACAAATTACCCTGGTGAAATTAGGTTAAAATATATGGGAGTACGAATTTCCGGTTTTTGGAATTGTGGGTTGGATTGGATTTGTAATTTAGTAGGAATAAATGCATCATAGTTCGATAAATCACCAATATCAGAAAAGTGTGACGATTTCAAAATTGAATTGGATACCTAATGAAATATTTGATTATTTACATGTGTAGATCATTCCTGAACAATTTACGCACATACATTTCCAAATTCTATGATTAAATTGAATTTTATTTGATGTCACACGAATGTTTTTTAAAAGCTAGGATGCTTCATTTTGTCCGACCTGTATTACTGAATGATTCATTGATTCTCGTTTCTGACATGAAATTAAATAAAACATAAAATGTCAATGTTCATTTTAATAATTTTTATCGTGCCATAATAGCATTGAACGATTACAGTGGACTCTCTATATATCAACCTTCCCTATATCGGACACCTCCATGTATCAATCAAAATGCCTAACCCAGACGAATTCCCTATGCATATAGGAAGATACAGAAAGTTTCTCTATATTGAACTTTCTCTATATCGTACAGATTTTGTGCATATTGCGAGTTCGATATATGGAGAGTCCACTGTATTGAAAGACATAGTAGCACATAAGGTTTATTAGAAATGCAACAATAACTAATAAAGTGAATTCATACTTTCTTAATAAATTTTCGCTTGAAATACCAAACTAATGGTATCAGGATCACGGGTCATTATTCATTAAGTTGGGTGGAACATTGAATTTCAAAAAACAGTATCAGAATTTTGAATTAGTGTGATCATTTTCTACACGGCAAAATAAATAGTTCTTTTTTTGGAGTTTAGCTTTCCTTTTACTTTGACATTCTTAATTAATTCATCAAAATGACAGTCAAATTTTTTAAACTAAAATTTATCTATCAGTACATCCACTAAAAATGTCTTTGTTATAAAACTGCAAATACAGATGATTGAGTGAGTAAACCATACCAGTCATTTGACTCTGACTCACTCATTTTCACTCATTTCTTAAGAAATGAATGTTTGCGTATGCAATGTGGAAAGAAATAATAGGTACAGATCACAAGTTGTGAACTCTAACCTCAATGTAGGTACTTAAAATATTATTCATCATCTCTTCTCACAAGGGATGTTCCCAATGCAGCGGGCTTCAAAAATATTTTTAACAGATGAAATGTGAATGATTCTTGGTTAGGGTGTTTACACGTGCGTGTCCGAGGACTCCCTTGTTACATGCATTGTACAGTATATTGCATGTTACATGGATTTCCTGAGCTCAGCACAATGTAACATTACGACTAAATTAATTTCTCAAGAAATTGAAGGGAAGCAAAACACTTCATCATGATTTAATTTCTCGAGAAACTGCACGATAATAATATGACGTAAATCGATATAAAGTGTTGAATACACATTTTCATATACATTGTGTTCTGAAAATGACTCGGAACTATATGCACAGTACAGGGTGGTTTCTAAACATTTACAACCCATGCAAGATGTCCCCGGGAACAACTCGGACTCTCTATATACCGAACTCGAAAAATGCACCAAAATGTGTCCAATAAAGAGAAAGTTTAATACACGGAAAGTGTAATAGCAAAGAAGGGTATACAAAGGGAATGCTAGCGTTCCTCACATTCTGGCCGGTATAGAGAGGTGTACGATATAGGAGAGGTTGATATGTAGAGATTCCACTATACTAACTTTGTGAAAGAGCAGTTAGGTAATAGATACTCGCAAACCCATGAAGTCCTAGATAGGACAATGACATGAACTTGAAGCTGCCAAAGGTAGCTGAAACACCCTGAACTATACGTCCTCATACACTCTATATACATACGTACATGCACTTAACTTCATCATCTTTTGTAACCCGGTTTTAGCTGCAAATAAATAACACAATACGTCAGAGCTTAATTTCTCAATTAGTGTCGATTTTACTTAAGTCAAATCAATGGTCATGGTCCTGAGAGTGAGATTCTTCGCCATCAATTTTCTGATCATAACCTCACGATTACTGAACTTGTTAAACTTATGATGAATTTCACAAAGTAATTCGTTAGCCCTTGAAGATATCTATGCACATAAATATTTTCCACCATATTTTTCAAATCTCCTACTCGACAGATTGGCAAGGAGGGAACTCATGGATTGAATGGATGGCCATCGGATATCCGTGCTACTCATACAGTGTCCAAGTAGGAATTTCTGCGTTGACGAGAATTCAACAGAGGAAGTTTGACGTTGAACGTCCAGGAGATGACATTGTAGTCAATAGTGTTCATCCTGGTTGGGTTGATACTGACATGAGTGAACACACTGGACCTAATGACGATTGAGCAAGGGCAAGAGCACCTGTGTGGTGAGCCATGCTCCCACTTTGTCAAGTCATCACGTCTGGCATAATACAGTGGACTCTCTATATACCGAACCCGAAAAATGCATCAAATGTGTCCAATAAAGAGAAAGTTTAATATACAGAAAGCGGAATAACAAAGAAGTGTATGCAAAAGGAGTTCTTGCGTTCCTGACATTCTGGTCGGTATAGAGAGGTGTACGATATAGGGGAGGTTGATATATAGAGATTCC
>JAQGCB010001091.1:0-16241 GCA_034698835.1 Protaphorura tricampata | reverse complement strand
GTCCAAGTCAAATATATGTACAGTTAAACTTACGATTTTACACTCAAAACACTCTTGACCTTTGAACTCATGGATGAGAAGGGTCACCCGTTTTCGGCACTACTGCCTGTGGTTGACGTTCAATTTCAGGTCAGACTCGCTAGGATTCTTTGCAACTTCTTTCCACACGCTTTTTACTTTGATTTTGTTGACAGAATGGGTTTATGCTCTGTATTTCACTCAACAACGCGAAATCAGACTCAAAACTTTTCCGAAATAAAATTTACCCATTCTTTGAACGAATTTTATTCCTTTTCGTATAGAGAAATCCGTACGGTAGATTGAACGGTAGAAGCCCTGAATTTTCGTACAAATTCTCGTATGAGTTGCCAAACGGTACGAAAGAGCATGTCACAAGGTCCGAACTGCGCCGCACCGAGCGGGAAATCCATATTTTTCGTTCTCGGTTTCGTTCTCGTACGTCCTACCGTTTTGCGCATCTTGTCTATTATGGGACTAGGTATTTACACGTACTCGTACTATTAATATTTTTTAATTTGCCTCCCCAGATTCTGCATATTAACCCAAATACTGGAAAATTGATACAATCGTTTGAATTGCCTACTACAAATGTGACTTGTATGACGTTTGGTGGAGCGAATCTGGATATTTTGTACGTCACAACAGCTATATTTCAACTCAAGACACCACCAGGGGAAGTCAAACCATTTGACGGTTGTGTATTACAAATAACCAATTTGGGAATCAAAGGACTTTCCCCAGGAGTAGCGTACCGGAGATAGATCAGAAAATAAAATAAAATTATGCTGGACTGTGTGCAGGAAACTCTGCTGCATGGTTTGGGAACAATTGAATTTGTTTAGATTTATTCCAACTACATACATACATACTCCCCTCTAAATCTTTTACTAAGAAAATATAGGTCATAAATAGTGCCTTATAATTTTCCCTGTAGTTTCGAGTATGACATAAGGGAAGCGTGCCAAACATACATTAAACTATCTCGGATTTTCTGCTCTATTTCCGTTGCCAACTTTTAAAGAGAAAACTGGATGGTATGGTATAATGTGTTGTGTATTCATATATGTATATGTTTTCTTCATGCTTTCTACGATCACAACTTCATGTAAGTAATGCACACATTCAAACTCGTACTACTGTATTTCCGAAAAATTCCCATATAATTTTACAACAATCACTGTCTTTGACTTTTTAAGAGAATGACTTTTAGGTTTTTTTTGGGCTCACTTTTGAAATTATGCATAAAAATGAAACTTGAAAAAAGTATAAAGGAATAAGAAATGAATGTAGACATGAATTGTATGAATTATATTTATTTTTATTGTTAATTATAATTTGGGTTGGTTGTAGAGTACAGATTGTGAGAATAATATATGTACATATACATATTCCACTAATGCTATTTCTATTATGCAAATGAGTTGAGCAAGAGTCTAGATTAGAATTAGATTAGAGCTAAACATTGAGAGGATGACGAAACAAGCTAAGCGATTATAGAGAGACAGAGACAGGTGAAGAAGAAGTTGAAAAAAGAGTGACAATTCATAATTACATATGTCGAAGAAAAGAAAAGAATGTTGAATGGTTGAAAAGTGGATGATTCGATGGCATAGAATTATTGAGAGAGTGGCATCGACATCCCTTGACTGACTATTCCGGATTAATTAAACTGGGTTCCATTCTGGGGACCAATTTCTGGGTTCCCTGTCTCACTCTGTCTAATGCGAAACTACTGTCCAGGACCTGTCCAATTTGAATGGGAAACCTGTCACTCACACTACTCAATGCCACCAATGGAGTCAGAGTCAGCCCTCCTCCTCGTTGTAGAGTCACCTAGGAATAAACAATCACAATTTGAGCAATCGTCTCTCTCTCTACATGTAAAATATGGATGTGAACTCACTATTAAGTCATACTCCAAGGAAAGACCCAAAGGATGATTGGTAGGGTCTTGAGAAGACGGCAATAAATCCAAAGGTATGGCCAACACTCCATTCCACTCCACACTACTTTCGTTTGGAATGGATGGACCTTGAGCAATGGCGTCTGGAACTAATTTCTTCTCCTTTTGACCTTTTCGATTGATCATAATCTGGAAATCATATCATATTAGGAGTCAAAATCAAATAATTATCCACAAGCAGAAATTCCAAATGTACGAATGAATATTAGGTGATTCCCCATGTCACTTAATGTAATGTAAACCACATTCGGAGAGGGAGCATGTTGGCTCCCTCTCCGGATTTAAGCAAACGCCTACCACATTCGGAGAGGGAGTATTTGGCTCCCTCTGCAGATTTCACATTACATTAAATGTGGGTTCTAGATGGTGGTATACACGCAATGATTATCCCTTGTCATCTGTCAATGTCAATCATTTTTTCTAGCTAACAAGACACATGCAAAATGCAAATGTTTCCGAATTCAATAGAGAATCGTAGGAATTGATTGAGTTGATTGAATATGCGGAGAACGCAACGTGACAATTTGAGAATTGAGTTCATTAGAGAAATATTTGGCCATTTGGAGTTGGACTTGGACTGTGTAATGTAATGTAATAAGCGTACACGTATGTAATGGGTTGAACCTCAAATTCATGGCCAAAAAATTGATTTGTTTAGTGTGGAAAACTGAATTCATCCATGAATAAAATATATACATTATACCATACCTGTTGTAACTCTGCCACCATGACCCGTATATTTTTTCCACTCTCATTCTGAACTTGAATCACAAATCGAATTTCTTTCCCTGGTTCAAAACACTTGTGCTCTGTGCTCAAAACGACGTCCACACTCCTCCCCATCTGTCTCTCTATCCTCAAGGGTTGGGTCAATGGGTCATAGTCACTCGTACACTCATCCGCCCTCCCAATGATTGTGATTGTCTCCACTTTGAGGGTGTAAATGCAGTCAGAGCGTGAGAATTGATTGAATCGAAGTACATATTTTATCCAACCAAATTTACTCGTTGTGATTGAGGGAGGGGATTCTGAAGGGATTCGGAATTCAAATTTATAGATGGATTCCTTGAGCAGAGCTCCAGCGCTCATTGTACCTGTCCATCAATTAATATATAAATATAGAATGTAATAGAATGAATGAATTTGACCTTTGACCTTTGACCTACCCGTACACTGGAGATTCTTTTTCTCCTTGACTATTGTCTTGACCCCATTATTCTTCAATGACTCTGGGCTATTCATCTGTCCCTCCAATTCCATGACAAGGACTGAAAAATCAAAAAAACAACAAAACTGGGCAAGTGACCAGAGTTGGATGATTCTTTGGAAAATTATTCACGGGCATGTTTACTAGTAAAAAAAAATAAAAAAAAAAAGAATAAAGATTTTTTTTTGTACGGTTGATTTGTTTTGCATCATGACGAGTGATGACGGAGAATTGTCCTGTGCAGATGTCCCCTGGGAAATAGATTTTGTTGTCTCTGTCTAGAATTAATTTGTTGACACACTTTGTGTAGGGGACTTGAGCCACTTCCTCCACTTCAACACTCTCTCGTCTCCCACCTGAACTGGAGCGGAGTCCTCCACTCCCACTTGACCCAATCATTCCGAACATCCTCCAAAAATAAAGTTGAAGTGAGGAAGATTGATGAGGAAATATAAATAGAATGAATGGAACTATGGGTCTACCAAGGAATTCCTTGTTCTTTTCTCTCTTTTTTTTGCACTCCTTTGTGTGTATAAAAATTCGGGAGGCAATGCAGATAGTGTGGGTATGTGCGAAGAAAGACTGAGCGAGTGTTGGTGAAAGCACATTTTCGCAAACTTGCTATGCATTCGCCACTCCACATTGGGCAATCGATGGATTTTCGGGGCGGATCGATAGCGTCGCAAAAAGGAAAGCGTCGAGTTGAGATGTTGAGAAATACAAGGGGAGAGAGAGAATTCGGGTATAATATACAAGGTGGGGGATAATATACAGGCTAACCGTCTTTTTTTTACTTTCTCATTAGCATGGAAGAGAAGGCGGGTTACTTTTCCCCCACCCTGTACCAAAGTCAGACGTCATTAAATAGACAACCATAAATCTACAGGGTGTGACATAACCTTTACAATTCTATCACACCTACTTCTGGGCAAAAAAACTCATGGCAGTGCAGTGAGTTGATATTATCTCTGAAGTGGGTAGAGCAAAAATAATAACGAACACGAAGAACATGAATAATTTCATGGGTTGGAACGGAAGGACTTGGACAGAAAGAGAAGGACAAACACGCGATGGGATTTACATGGAGCGATGGACCCATGCTAATACATAAATTACAATTCTACCTTTGTCGGTCGAGAATTAATTTTATCTGGGAAAAGCTTAATAGCAATAGCAATGGAAATAGCAAACCCAAAATATTTCCAGGCACAACGTTTACATTCAGTCAAATTATGGATGGACGTATTACGTATTCTGGGAACAGGTGTGAGGATACTAAACCAATTAACACAGCAATGCTTATTCTACTAAAAATTATAAGCTGGTTTCTTATGTAAGACATTGGCATTGGATTTAACTTCTAGTTCTGAATGTCATTGCGTTTGCCACTTGCCACTTAACACAACAGATAAGATAAGTAGACAAAGTCAAAACATGAGGTGTTCCCATTCCCATTCCCAGCACCTATTTTTGATTGTGTGAAAATAAAATTGTGTGCACAGGGATTAATGAGTTTATTTATAAGAGTACAGGAACCGAAGGAAAAAGTAAATGACAAAATAATTAGTGATAGTCTTTGGCCTGATAGAAGAGAAGGTAAGCCGTGTCTGTGTCGTTGTCTGTTATCCCATCAGGGACTCCATCCGTTGGACCAAGTCCATAAAACCGTTCAATCTCTGAAATCTTAATTTCCTGAAAGTTCACAATTCAGAATGACAAATCCGTTTAAAAATGTCCCAAACCCAAGTTGGTCTTGTCTTTTCATCGGATTTTTCATGATTATAGTATTTATTCGATTTAATAAAAAATTGAGGAATTCATGAGCACATTGTTGTTCATCCGTGTCAAATGCTGCAGTCGAAATAAATCAAATGTTGACAAAACTTATTTCTTTATTTGATTTCTTGGACTTTGACTTACGACTGTCCATTTTTTTGAGTACTGCAATAAATTTCGTGGGTGTGATGGATCCTATGGTCTGTTTGTGTGTTGCCATCTCTTGGAAAAGATCAGCTAAACTTGACAACAGTGTAACTTTGAGTCCCTTCTTTTTGTACCTCTTTACCTGGGAATGGTATTCCTCCAACACATTGTCTCGGAATGGTCGGCAAAAGTAAAGTGCATGAATGACGGTCGTACTCCAGGATTTGTTGCCGAGCTGGAGTAGACATCACAATTTAATAAATTGCACATTCCACATTTGATACGACCATTAAGATATGATAATTACATTTACTAAACCAATGAATTTATCTTCGATGGATTTTGGGACGACAGGTCCTAATTGCTTGGATCGGGAAGCATTGGCCCCCTGTTCAGGTCAAACATAAAAGAATATTTATTGTGCTTTGATAAATTATAAAATATAACGAACCATTTTGCCAGGTAGACAGGTGTAGTATTCCGAATTTACACTTGGTAATTAATTAAACCCAACTGACTACTGAAGTGAAGTGTGGGTTAAGCAATAGGAGTAGTGTACGGAATGGATGAACGATGGACTACAATTTTACAAAGTAAGGAGTGGCTCAGTATTAGTTTTAGTGGAGATAAGCTCAGAGGTCAACACAACTGTATAACTCTATAGCTATAGTGCAATTAACCCAGTATATAGTCATGTAGTAGTAGTAGTACATATTTTTATTAGAAAAAATTATTTTTATTACATTTTATATTTGATGTACGTTACAGTACGATGTATATATGAGGACTCTGATTCGTCTGATTTATTTTGGCCTGTATTATTTCAAATAGTTAACAATTAAAGTTCGTCCCGTGAAGGAAAGGGTTCTGGGTGGGCTTTGCCCATTCGCACTCCATGTTCTTCAAAAATCGTGGTCCAAAATTTTAATCTGTCCTCAAAAGGATTGTCCACAACTGTCCGTTCTGAATTTAATTGGAACAATTTCAATGGAGTAGTTCCTATCCGTTCATTCTCTGATATGGGTTTCCAAGAAATGTTAGACTCAGGTTTCCCATTTTTCGCAAAAGAAACCCACAATTTGACAAGATTAGTAGAAAACTGTCCAGACTGAGAATTGACTTCCGGTTCAACTTGAGGACTATATTCGTTAGTATTAAAAAGATACTGCAAGTCATCCGCATGACCCACACCAAATATTTCCTTTGGGCCCAGATAACTCATTAGACTGAATTCACCCATGTAAGTCATTACATACAGGTAAACATCCACTTTCTCTGCCAAACTCAAAGCATCCTTCACAATTCCATACACAAAATATGCATCCGAGTACAAATTAGTCAGATTTTGAAAGGTCTCCCCAGAAACTGACTTCTCTTGAAAATAAAACTGCTTTATTTTTTGAGACACAATGTCCAACTCATCCTTAGGAAATAAATCTTCATAGAAGAAGGTGAGTGGTGCAATTCTATTCCAATTCTGATTAAGCTCTTGAGTTAATTGTTTGTCTCCTAATACCCCGACGGAGTGAATGAGAAGCCCTTCATCCCCAGTCAACCCAATCATGACAGGGACCCTATTATAATTATTCTGTTGAATCAAAGTATTTGGACTCAATGGAAGGAAGTTAGATTTCCTGGGCACAGACATTTCATCCATTGTTGGGGCGAAGACAACCACTGGGTCACGATTCCATCGAATAAATTTCTTCTGAGCTCCAATGATATCTTGTACTTTTTGTTTGTTCAGGCATTCCAATAATTCACGTGAAGAAGAAGTAGTTGTTTTGGGGCAATTCAAGAATTCACCCAGACGATTTGCATCTCTTAGACTCGTGTCTTTTGTCTTAAGTGCCCATGGACAAGAGGCAGATCCACTTTGAATAATAGCACGATGGAATAAATCTAAACCCAATGTCATTGGAGATACAAGGAGTAAATGGACAGAGGACGCACCAGCACTTTCTCCAAAGATTGTCACTGAATGGGGATTCCCTCCAAAGGCTTCAATGTTAGATTGCACCCATTTTAAAGCCAAAACTTGGTCCTTCATTCCAGCATTCCCTGCGACCACTCCATCTCCAGTACTTAAGAATCCAAGGGCTCCAAGTCGATAGTTTAAAGTCACAAGGATCACATTTTGATCCATGAAGTATTTGGGTCCATAACTGTCACCTTCACCATCGATGTAACCACCGCCATGGATCCACACCATTACGGGGTAATTGTCTCCTATTACCCCAGGGACATACACATTCAAATACAAACAATCCTCCTCCCCCATGTACTCTTCCGTAAGGAAACCATGTTGAGGACATCTGGGACCAAACTCCGTAGCTTCTTTCACATTCGTCCAAGTCTCACTGGCCAATGACTCAGGTGGTTGGAATCTGAGCGGGGTATGGGCGTAGCGTATCCCAAGAAAGGACGCGTAATTCCTACCACCACGTGATACACCCATTTTCCCACGTAGTTCACCATTTTTGAGTGTAACAAGGGGTCCACCATTGTTCACTACAATTTCTGAGAAAATGTTTCCACAAAAAAACAAAAGGAGAAAAATAGTAATTGGAAGGAGCATTTTAAATTATGGATGGATAGACGTATTGCGTTACGTATTCTGAGGACAGGTGTGACAAAACTGAAACTGAGAGTCAACACAGCACCCACTTAAAAATTATGGACTGGACTATTATGTAACATACTGGCATTGGCATTGAAATTAATTTTTACATGCATAGGTTTGAGTGCCAATAGATAAGATAAGATTTTGATGTTTGTGTGCAAAAAATTTGCACAAGGATTTTCTTATTATGTAATTGGAGTACAGGAACCAAATGGTAAAGGACATATTAATTAGTGTAATAGTCTTTGGCCTGGTAGAATAGTAGGTAAGCTGTGTCTGTGTAGTTATCAGTTATCACTTCATTTGCGCCATCTGTCGGAGTTAGTCCATAATATCTTTCAATGTCACAAATCTCAATTTTCTGAAAAGAAAGTTCAAAATTGAAAATGAAAACTCAAGCGGTAACACAAAATGTCAAATTCAATGCCTTAGATAGAATAGTGTGCATGGTACGTACCTCCACTACATGATCATCCAACATGTGCCATTGACAACCATGTTGACCCTTGACCAAAGTCTTGAAATGCCCTCCATTTTGATCCCCACAGTGAAGTGTTACAGCGACTATAGTTCGTAGAGTCTGTGTGGATTCACTGCATCACTAGACTGAAAATAATTCCAAAATATCAGAAAGAAGACTGACTACATGCCATGCCAATAATTAAATTACTTACCAAATTCGGAATTTTTAATTCGAATGGAAATACGACACGATGTGAATGTTTGACAAAGCGACTGTAGTCCTCAACCCATTTGAATCTTTTCAATTCAACTGACAAGACGAGAGGTAATTGTTTAATTAACATTCGTCTCTCTCCTTCCTGATAACTAACACAATTTGGACATTTAAACATGTTGTCCCCACAAAAACGTTCAATCCCACTGAAAGCGTTGAGACAATCTGTGAGATTGATTTCATTCACTACGTCCAATTGGAGGTCAATGAAGTCTTCCTCTTTCCCATACACCTGGAATTCTTAATGTATTCTAAGCAAACAGCTACAACATTCGGAGAGGGAGAATTTGGCTCCCTCTGCAGATTTCATACATTACATTAAGTCCTTAATTGAAACCTTACCTGTTCACAATTCAAACATTTGTGTTCACTTTTACTTATTCCTTTAAAAACTTCCCAAACCCAAGTTGTTCTTGTTTTTACATCACCTGATTTTTCATGAGTGTCCAGAATTATTTCATTGATTCGATTCAATAAAAAATTGAGGAATTCATGAGCATTTTGTTGTTGATCTGTGTCGAAGGCTGTAACCCGTATAATTCAAATGTTTGATTTCAACTCAAGAACTTAATTCTTGTATTTGATTGCTTGGACTTTGAGCCTTACGACTGTCCATCTTGACTGCCGTAATGAATTCCTTGGGTGCAATGGATCCTATCGTTCGTTTGTGTGTGGCCATCTCTTGGAAAAGATCAGCTAAACTTGACAACAGTGTAACTTTGAATCCCTTCTTGTGTCTGTCCGTTGCCAGCTGAGAATGGTAGTCCAACACATTGTCTCGAAATGGTCGACAAAAGTAAAGTGCATGAATGACGGTCGTACTCCAGGATGCTTTGCCTAACTAGTTGAGTCAACAAAATTTAACAAAAAGGACGCTTTCGAAATTTTGTACGCATTTGTAATATAATAATTACACCAATGAATTTGTCTTGGTCGGATGGAACGACAGGTCCCAAATTCTTGGTTTGGGAAGTACTGGCCCCCTGTTCAAGCAAAGAATATTTATCAGGGATTAAACAAATTACAAAATCGAACGAACCATTTCGCCAAGTAGACAAGGGTAGTAGTCCGAGATTACACTTGGTAATTAAACCCAACTGTAACAAGGTTAGTGGGTTAGATTAGTTAGAAGTATTATTCGAAAATTAACGGTTTGACAATCCTAGCCTTCTAACAATTAGTCAAACCAGAACATGATGTGTTATGTACCAGAGTGTGAGGACATGTGGGTTAAGCGGTGAACAGATGCGCTACGAATTTGCGAAACAAGGAGTGGCGTGACTCAGTTTTACTGTAAATAAAGATAAACTCGTAGATCGATAAAACTGTACAAGTGTTGGCTGTATATAGTGCCATGAGCCCAACTGTCGACTTACCTTAGTACCACAAGTATAAGAATACATACATGATAGTCTCATCTGAGTGGAGTGTGAATGTAGGCGTTCTCCTGTGTAGACTAAGACTAGCGAATTCGGGGTATAACTGAGTACTTGCGATGAAATGACATAAAAGTCAAAACTACGTATTTAGATCCTCAGATCTTTTAGCGAAGAGTATTCGTAGCAAGGTCTATATACTACCCAGGTCTGGCGGATTTCCGTATACAAAGAGAGAACTCAGACAGGCCCTCCACATAGCAGTGACGTCAGCAGCGTAGATTGTCTCAGTGTGGAGATAAGGGAACACGAGTTTTCTTTGATCACTTTTGACAAATATTTCGGCAATCGAACTTACTTCGGAATTGTAGTAAATAAAATTCTCTTCAACCTTCCCGCTGGTCGAAGGTCGACCCCAGTAATATTAAAAGGATTTTGGGGCATTTTAATCAGAAGCAGTTTTCCAATGCCAAGTGCACACAATGCTCTTCCCGACTGACGTCATGTGCTATACCTGTAGCACTCTGGGGTTCCCCCAAGTGAGTTTTTTTTTGCATCAGCCGTTCCAGGCTGATGCAAATTCTATAGATCCTTGGTTCGTAGATAGTAGTCAATTTACATATGAAAGGGCATTTATGATTTTCTAATTATGCAAGCGTAGGTCGATTGTAGAGTTCGTAGGGTAAAGTTTGCTAAAAACAGCCAGCATGGAGACGGTGTGCTAATTACAACAACATCTTAACTACGTCAGCATGCTAACTGCAAAGCCCGCACACAAGCGGCGGTGGCCAGTATTGGCAAATTTTCTAAGCATATGGAGAATTTAACCCGTACACTAAGAAGTGTGCTAATTCTTGCCTATCTTAGTGCATGTTATTCTCACAACGCATGCATATTGTGAATGGAGGCGGTGTTCTAATTTCCGCCACTGGGATCTAAGTCCACGTGACCGCACATGATTTGGCTGTAATTGGCACATTGGTGCCAATGTGACAGTCTCTCGAATGCCTTTTATAAAACACATACAGAAAGTCAAACTCAGAACATTAGGTTTTCCTACGCAGTGCCTATGATTGTGTAGTGTGAACAAAAATTTGAACAATAATTTGTTTATTATATAAATCTAGTAAGTTTATCACAGAGTCCAGGAACCAAACGGGAAATGGGAAAATAATCTGTTGATTAATAGTCTTTGGCCTGATAGAACAGAAGGTAAGCTGTGTCTGTGTAGCTGTCCGTTATCACCTCAGATGCCGCAACTCCATAAAACCATTCAATGTCAGAAATCTCAATTTCCTGAAAATTCAAAAATGAGAATAACAACTGACTACGAGAATGTAGAACCTAACCGTCAAAATCCTTAGAATAGTTTCCTTAATTACCTTCACGTTATGATCATCCAGCATATACCATTGACCCCCATGTTGACCCTTGACCATCGTCTTGAAATGACCCCTCTCGAGATTTCCACAGTGAAGTGTTACGGCGACCAGTTCGTAGTGTCTCTCTGGGTTCACTGCATCACTGGACTGAAAATAATGCAAAAATTAAAAATATCACAATTTCAGGAGGAAAATGCTACAAATCGCTTACCAAATTCGGAATTTTCAATTCGAATGGAAAAACGACACGATGCGATAATTTGACATAGCGATTATATTCCTCAACCCATTTGTATCTTAACAATTTAATTGACAGCACGAGAGGTAGTTGTTTGATGAGCCTTCGCATCTCTGCTTCTTGATAGCCCACACAATTTGTACATTTAAAATCCCAAAAGCGTTCAATCCCACTGAAACCGTTAAGACACCCTGTAAGATCACTTTCACCCTCTACGTGCAATCCCAGATCAATGAAATCGTCCTCAAAGCCATTCACCTTTAATTAATTAATTCAATCAAATTGTATTCTGTCATAATTTGTATTTGTTCCTAGGCAAATCTTTATTATTAGAAGTCTTACCTCTTCACAAGTCAAACATTTGATTTCGGTTGTATAAATCCCTTTAAAAATGTCCCAAACCCAAGTTGTTCTTGTTTTTACATCATCTGATTTTACCTGAGTGTCCAGAATTATTTCATTGATTCGTTTCATCAAGAAATCGAGGAATTCATGTGCATCCTGTTGTTGATCCGTGTCGAATGCTGCAATCGTAAAAATTACCATGTGACACACCGTGCAGTACAACTTATTTCTATAGTTGATTTCTCGGACTTTGACTTACGACTGTCCATCTTCACTGCCGCAATGAATTTCTTGGGTGCAATGGATCCTATACTATGCTTATGTGTTGCCATCTCATGGAAGAGATCAGCTAAACTTGACAACAGTGTAACTTTTAATCCCTTCTTCTTATGTTTGTGTTTGTCCATTGCCACATGGGCATGGTAGTCCAACACCTTGTCACGGAATGGACGGCAAAAGTAAAGTGCGTGAATCACAGTCGTACTCCAGGATTTGTTCCCGAGCTGTATGGAATAAACGATAAACATAATAATTTGACTATATATTATATATACGAACACATTCCACATTTTATACAACCAGTCATAATCATACGAGAATTACGTTTTCCAAACCAATGAATTTGTCTTGGTTGGATGGAAGGACAAGGACAGGTCCGGATTCATTGGATTGGGAAGTACAGGCCCCCTTGTTCAAAAACATAAAATATAATTAATATTTACATATATTGATTTTGATAACAAATTCAAAATAGTACAACAAAATCGAACGAACCATTTTGTCCCCAGAAGTTTTTGCTTAGGTTAGAGACTGAAGACTAAAACTAACTTTAACACACGGTTGGAGTGTAAACGAAATGTACATTACATTATTATACGTTCTTGGGTGTAGATTTGCAAATTCAATGTATGGTATATAACTGCTTGCTACACTCGTGCCGTGGAGTTCGAGGACCATTGCATTGATGAGATAGTGAGATGATGAGGAGAATACATTAAAATTAGTAACGCTGCGTTGTAGGACTTATGCTAGAATAAAGTCGTACGTAGGTTTACTGAATTTATTACACGGACTCCAGTTCAAGGTTTCGTTTATTAACACTAAAACTACCATGTACGTATTCATTAAAATATGTCAAATAAAAAAAAACTAGGGGTTGAGTGGAGCAATTGATTCCACACCGGGTAAATTGACTCCACCTCTTTGGCCGACAGTGACACTCCCAAATAATTGTGCAATTACAGGTGGGAGTGGTCTCCCACCTTCTGTTGCGATCCACATCCGCAACAAATGTCTTTTACGCTCCGACTCTCCCCAATCATCGTATCCTGTTCGACTGTGCAATATACTGTGGTTATGAACAAACTGCATGTCTCCAGGCAACAACTCCATCTGGAGGTTAAGTCTGGAATCATTGGCCAACGAATCAAATCTATCCAGAGCAGCAATTTGGGTGTTGGTGAGTCTGGGTGCATCTGGAAATCTTTGTGCAGAGTCAATGTAGTGTCGGACGTAGACAGAGGACAGGAATCCATCGTAATAATTGTAGACTGGGATGTTAGAATAAGGCAAAGTCCCTTCAGCCACTTCTCCCCTTTTATCCCTTGGAATTGGGTCAAATAGGGCTGGTACTAGTTGAGGGTCAGAGGTCAACAATTCATTATAAATTGTACTTGTACTCACGAGTGAAGACAAACCTCCACACTTCGCAGTTTTCAGACAAAGGAGACCAACGACGTCACAGTAGTCAGCGTGGAAATGAAGGCGTTCGCTTGTCTGGTAAAAACGGACATTTGGGTCAGAAACTGAGAGTCCAAGGTCGGTCACGTGTCCTGTGTTGTCAACAAAATAAATACAGGGTGGTCAATTAAAATTAATTAACATATACTATGTACGTACCTAATACATGTCCCTTGGCATTTTGTTGTCTCAAATTTCCGAAACATTTTCCAATTAATAAGAAAGCCGCGGCCACACGTCTATGACTCCATTCTCGCACAGGAATTCCCCTCCAAACCAAGAATCCTATTCCCTCATGCAATTGCTCAAGAAAACCAGCCATTTTTGATTTTATATGAGGAAGATTGAAATTGTTGTCAAAATCCTCCAAGAGATCCAAAGCTAATGAATTTTCATCCTTTGATTCTGCTGAGGCTAACAAATCTGCACTATTCTCCAGTTCTTTTAATTCTAAAGAGTTTAGTGTGAACAGCCACTCACTTTCTTTTTTAATTAGTTCAGGTCCATACCACACACTTTTTCCTGTCTGGATACCCGGAATAACGACCGTAGTATTCATTTTTGAAATTGATTGATGAAGATTTCTTCATAGAATCAAATCAGTATAATAAGAATAAATGTGTGTGTGTATGTGTGAATGGACACTCCGAGACTGATAAAATAAAAACTTAAACAACTTGTCTACATTTGAAATATCCATGAAACGCATAATTTTTTTTAGGACGCTGGGCAGAGGTCAAAATAAAAAAAGATTAATGTCATGTTCATGTTATGTTCAAAGTTCAAAGTTGTAAGTAATAAATACAGGGTTAACATCCGAACTATCATTTGGTTGTAGATAAAATTTATCTGAGTACAGGGTGTAGCAAACACCAAAGGCCCTTTACAGTAATTCGATTTGGAATTTACTGAATGTTGAGAGTAAAACTAAAAATAAATATAACTTTGTTTAGGTTAGGTATAAAAAGTTTAAATCATTGCGACTGATATTTGCGATTTATGCTCCTGTTTTATTGATTTATGCGATATAGTCACTGGTTTATGCTATTGATGCGATTTATGCGCTTTTGTCCGTCCCCATCATCCATGTGTTCAACATTGAACATTTTATCTTCTGATTTCATTCTAATCCCAATTTCATTCATTTTCAAAATTTTAATTTGTTATTTTCAATCCATATATCACATCCGAAGCGAGACGGTCATTTTTTCGTTGTCACTTAATTTGACATTTCAAATTCGGTAGACTGAGAACTTATGAAAGAACCCCGGGGATCTATATATTTGCAAAATTTTAATTTTTGACCGGGGTTTATGAGAGACCCGGGTTTTATTACAGACCCCGGATAGCTATTTTATGCTCATTTTTGTTCGTCAAAATCAAAATAAATTTTTGGCTTTCCTATTCACACGTATTTGAAATGGGCTTTAGAAAGCAGGATGTTAGAATTCGAATCATTCGGATTCTATAGGATATGGATTTGGATGCCCGGTAGGACTCACGTATGAATGTGAGCCTTGAAAGGTGTGTTGCAACATAATATCTGGAGCTGGAATCTACTTTTGAATTGGAATTAAATGTCCAGAATATCTTAAAAATACCAGCCGATAAGAATTGACAGGAAATATACATATATTGTGTGCATATGCATAAATTATTATGTAGCCATGGCTTTGCGTTGATTGAAATTAATATTTAAAATCATGCAAATGGCAAGAATAGATATGACAAAGGTTTGAGCTTATCCTTCCACCCATCCTGAATAAATTAGCATTCAATCTTTGACGTACACGACTCTTACATCAACCGCTATTAATATTACGCAATTCTAGGAAATCCTAGGAAAATGACGCCTCTAGATATTTTGGACACATAAATTCCTTTTTTCTTGTCTCAACCGTAATACCACTAGCACTGCCATTACCTCTACTCCGCATTGACTTTTCAAACACAAAGCGTTTTACACATCCGTTGAAATGTCAATTTTGCGAAGAGGAGATGTCTAAATCAACACTATTCAAAGGAATCGAGTGGCTCAATACCCATCTTCAATCAAAAAAGGTTAACTCTCTTCCCAAAATTCGATAAAATTAAATTTCCGATTTGTAAGACGAAACGCATTTTTATGTATATATAACTTTTCAATATTTCATTCGATAATACATGCACTACTTTTCTGTACCGAAGACTCAGGTATCATCTGGCTCCACACTGGAAAATGGCGGAGACGCAATTGAAAATGAGAAGTTGAGTCTGATAGATTCCAACATGACATTGTGCATCAAAACCTGCAGATTATTCCTTGCAGTCCCTTACACATACTCATCCCAAAGAAAACTTGAACTCTCAACATCAAAATGGTACAATTTTGCTTTTCGCGTAACTGTCATGACTATAGCGTTATCACAACTACACTCAAGTTTTACAGCATCATACGCGATGTTCACAACGGGAGTTTCGACATGCGGAATCGTGTGAGTCCTTATGTGCAATGTGTGCCATAATGCAAGTCAATTTTGCATTGAGAGCGGACGAGATACGAACGTTGTGGCAGGGACTCCTATTCACCGGGAAAACTCGGATTAAGAGAGAGAGAGTGGACCGAGTTGAGAAAGTATGCCATCTCTTGATGAAATTCTTCTACTCAAACATTGCCGCCTGTCAATTTGCAATGTTCATTCTTTTCG
>JAQGCB010001090.1:0-16250 GCA_034698835.1 Protaphorura tricampata | reverse complement strand
TACCACACTAAACATAATTGCCACGCTTTACTTACTACAAAAGCCCTTTATGGACTTCACGGACAAGACTAGATAATTGGCCCTAGGTTGAATTCAAATCATGTCAATTTGCACGATACAGATAAATAGGTAATGGCATTTCTTATTTTGAGAACTTGTACTAAACAAGAAGACCATGTAGAATAATAATAACAACAAAGGGACTTGAACTAAATATTTAGCAGTTTATTCCGTTCTGCAATTAAATTATTTTTTGAAGCATGTCCGTGTCCGTGAAATATATTTGCCTAAGCTAATTCCCTGTACTCTTTTTCAAATTATATCCTATTTGAGTTTTTTCTCTAAATTGTTTCTTCTTGTCCGTTTTTACATATAACAATATGACGAACCGAATATTCTCAAACTGAGGTATTCACCGTAAAACATCTTTACTGTGCAGTAAAACCAGAACCAGAGGAGGTTTGCTTGAGAAGACCATCAAAACTAAGACGTTGCAAAACTGAAAGTCATTCTTATTTCATATATCAACCGAAATACGGAGGTTTAACGTGAATGTTTTCATCGGAAGAGTGGATCTCTTCTGCGGCATGGCTGTGATGCATCGCTTCCGGTTTAAAATTGATAGTCATAAAAAAAACCTGTATTCACTTGCTGTTCAGTCGTCTCCTATTTGCCAAATAGTGACCGGTGAAGCGAATCACTATAAATTGCAGTGTAAAATGAAAATGCAGGACATTGTGTAATGGGGAATACAGATAAAATACTTTACATTGACCGGATGTAATTCCTAAGATATTACATGCAACCGAAGCCCAAGTACGACAGACGACAGGTGGATTTTTAGCTTAGAGAATATGAATTTGACTGACTTAACTTGTCTAACCGTTAAGTTAGCAGTTAGCATGTGTATTTTATTACACCCGTACATGTGTACCATGTTGTATTCCACATACATTAATACATTGTGTGAGAATTGAAAAAGGAAACATCACTTCACAACTGAATTCAATTGAAATGTGTGAGAAATTCAATGGAAGGGAACGAATAGGAAGAAAGGATTGAATAGAAGAAAGAATACACATGTTTCATTATGTTATGTTGTATAAATCTATTATTGACGAGAATGCATAACACAAAATTATTTCACTGAAAATAAACGGGACTCAGAATTTAAATAGGATTAAACCAAAAATTATGGGAGGACAAGTATGAATAAACTTACATTGTACGGCATAGGCACACAGTTCAGCATTCAATTCTGCCGGAACCGGAAGTCTTCCTTGAAGAATATCTTGTTTGATTTGCAGGAAATATTGGTATCTGGAACAAACAAATTTGACTTTAATAAAATTGTCCAATTTGTCAATCGGCAAATCCGTTTGTGATTTGTCAGAAGTGGCGCTTCCCTGTTCAGTATTATTTCAATAGTGCGTGTGAGGAAACGTGTTAGCCATTTCTACAGTAGCATTCTTACTCCCAAAAATTTAGTAGAATGTACAAGTAGATGTAAGCTAAAATATTAACACTGAAGAAATTTCCCACTACTAAAAGTGAACATAAAGATCCAGCTCATAAAAGTTGACAGTTGTAGTTTCCTTTATTGTTTATTAACAAGAATCTCTTATGAATGAATGCCTTCCAAAAAAATTATTGTTCTCACAAGTGGTCGCCATAAGTAGTTTATGACAGGTAATTTTATTTTTGTCGTTAACATTCCTCATACAACACATTGATTACCACGTTACATCCTTCCGTCATTGATCAACTTAAACAATTACTCTACTGACGAAGACAATAAAACATGTGGTTCTTGGAATCCGAATGGTATAGGGTAGCACTGCTCTGATATCATAATAAACGTTAACGTGCTCTGTGTGGTAAATGCCGGATATGGCTTATTTTCATGAAAACATCTAAATGTTCGGGGGATGAACATTTATTTTTCTAATTTTTGTCACCCAAAATCTCATCAGCGGAAAACCTCTCACTCTGAAATCAATTAAACCTACACCATACCCCAAATATAATGGCTGTCTATTCTATTCAATAATGCTTCAGCGAACTAGGAAGTATAATTCCGACAATTTCACAAAACTTCCCCACAAAAATTCGTAGGGTCAGTCATTCACTTTGAGAATCCGAGCTAAACGTACTGGTGTATGCGGACAACGCCAGTTTTTGTTCTTTGAACACGCCGCCGGTTAAACCCTGGCTTAAGTCCAATTACGAAGTAAAAAGAATTTCATTTTCCTTATCTCTGAACGGAAGTCATTGTCGCTTCCACTTGTTTTTGTTTACTTCCATTGCCAGAATTTTTTATGAGCCAAACGGCTCGGAGGGACGGGCAAATTAGATAAGTGAGTAGAACCAAGCAATTGGTCGCAGAAGTTGAAACGACTTTGAGGCTCTATTTCGCAATAATATTTAGCATTCCGCTACACCGTACCTTCAAACTGCAGACAAATTGCATGGTAATGTTACTGCACGTGATTAAGTTTTAACACAAAGAATGAATTATGATTGAAAAGTTCCAAATTGGGGGAAATTGATGACTTGTGTCCTTTTTTGGTGATGCAAGTAATTTTTGAAATTGCGACCAATTTTAATGTCCGGAAAAGTTTTCTTGGAAACCCAATAACTTTGAGTACGGCAAAAGTATAAATCATGTCAGTTAGAAAGGACAAGACCTTAGTACAGTACTCTCAACATACTCAACATATATTTAGGGGCGAAATTGAACATAAATTCTGAAAAGCCCGTCGTCAGTGAATATTGCAGTGTAGTTGAAGAAATTCTCACCGTGTAATCTCCTCCAGTAATTTGCATGGGTCTGCAGCGTAGAACTTGACTCCAAAATATAGCGTGAAGGGTTCAGTTCCTGAAATTTTACAAAAAAAGACAGCCTTATTCAATTTGCTTGTAAATATTAAAATATTTGGGTCAGATGCATATTATTTTCCATACACTGTTCTTCTTTCACTTGTTTAATTTTATGGAGCATAAATTACTCATTGCATTTAACTAGCGAACCTGCTGAATTATAACTCTGCAGGTGTAATGACTCTACTCCATATTTTGCTATCCATGACTACAACATGGCACAGCAAGTAACTGACCAAGAGAAAATGTTCTTGACAAGATAATCAAGGGCTCTAAAATATGATCCATTCATTCAATTCAGTTAATTTTTATTATGTTGTTTGTTGTTCTGTAGTGCAGTGTCTTAATTTCTTGTACCATACTTTGAAATGCAGACTCGTTAATAAAATTGCACTAAAAATGCAAACTGCACGCTAGAGACTAGACCGATCCCATGAACTTACATTTTACACGCAATGAAATGATGTGTTCTTTTAACTGCTTTATTTATGTCGCTAATATTTCATCTGGTCGTACTATTAAATAACTGTGAGGAGAAATACTTTATAAGGTAATTCAGGAACATGTTTGTTCTTAATTCTGTATGTCCTCGTATTAGACGATTGGTATTGAGAACAGCGTTGTAGTCTGGAGATCAGATTTGACCAACGTAACACGTCGAGTGTTTCCCTTGCAAAAGACACCATACTTTCCATAATAAAGCTGAATTCTAAAACATCTGGTAAACATCAAACGTTCTACAATGACTACTTTGTGTAGGTAGGAAGAGAGATTTTATTGTAATGCAGGATTGCACGCAAATAAATGTCAACGTCAAATCTTCCCTTGTAATTATTCTGTTTGCAAAACGGCTCAAACAATACCCTTCTTATGAACTTGTAATTAATTCTTTACAAGAACCTCTCTCACACACACAGTCCCGTGCGGTTCCTTAAGTAAATAATAATTTCCATACAAAAGAAATAGCGGTAAAAGGTGCAGCCTGCAGGGGCAGTCATGTGGCAACCACAATTGTATTGTATTGCAATTTTTACCTTTTACATAATTTGATTATATTGTCTATAATATTATAATATCATGTCAGGGTTAAATAATTTGCTCACCTTCCAACTGTTTCACCACCTTCTTTCCGGTGTCCAGCCAGTGCTGAAAGAAATAAACAATAAGAAATAAACCGGTGAATTTTAATTGTTAGTAAAGTCGAATAAATAATCCCCGCAACCCGTGGCGCTTGACTTGGCAAACTGGCAAATGATGACAAATATGATTATGGGTGCCGAATGCCAATGACTCCACTCATCGTTCTTAATGCTGCGAAGAACAATACTTATCCTTTGGAAAATAATAATTAGAGAACACGGCATCATCCCGCCAGGGTTAATTAACTTGTTAATTTATCTTATACCAACGTCCGGAGGTATTATTAATTAGAGAGGTGTGTTCTTGTGAATTGATAGAACTAACAAGATTTCTTTCTCAAGTGAACAGAGGAGTCATGGCCGGTGTACATAATAGCTGACAGGAAAAATGCCATGGGTTGTCGAATTCTTAAAGCGAATTCTTATGAACTCTTGCGAATGAGATGTTTATAAATTGTACCAGCAAAGATACGAGAAAATGGTAAATCGGACTTGGTCATAATTATTTGAACATTATGATGACTGAGCGAAAGAAAACTCAAAGATCGGACTGGGTGTAAGCACGTGGCCGACTTGAATAGAAGATTATTCTTAAACCGTTTTTAAAAAGTCATTTTCCGTCGACCCAATTTTTAGCACCAAATGTGAGGTTAATCGCTGATCGTTAAAAAAACTGGAATGTCCTACAATTTGGATCCGTAAGAATTCACGAGTTGCACGCACTCCTCTCCTCATCATGACATGCGGATTTTGGGATAAAACGGTTAAAAATCTTTTTTATTTGACTAATATTTGTTTACGGTACAGAATGAATCGCATTTTTGCATACATCACTGGTACACGCGCAGGACGGGCCACAAAATTCATAACGCATCGATGGACAAGGCAGACTTAAGACAGAATTCATTGAATTATTGGTCATCACGATTACAACTCTTTATTTCCCAGTCAGGGCTAGGTGACGTAGACTTCGTGCTGTGACTGACCCAACACCTGTCATTCCTCACTGAGCTCATGTCATGTTGACGAATAATAATGGTCAGATGAACAAGTCGTGGCTTCATGCCCAATATAAATCCATTGTGTATGATCAACAGTATACCACTAGAAGTTGGGTTTTAACTATAAAATTTTGAAACCTTTTGTTTGGTGATGACATGCCTTGTTCCATGGTCCGCCGCAACTTGAGGCTTTATGAAAATGAAAAATAGTTCCAACCGCCAAACTTGGGGATTGTGGACATCCCATTAAGCAATAGCTGACTGGACATGACAGTTAAGTTCCGCAAGAAAAGTGAATTACAAATGGGATATGATACTCAACTTCTTCAATATATCCGAAAGTTTCTCCGAAATATTTTTGACATTCGCTCTGCAAGTCCCATTTAATTTTTGGCACAAAATACAATAAAGAACCCGGGAGATTCGAGCGAGTCGGTCTAAGTTAGGTTTGTTTTTCCTGTTGTGGGACACGTTCTCGTGGCGTTAAAGAGGCATTACTGTTTATACGTATCCCAAATGTTTACTTACCGTTTGACCCGTATTGTCTATGTATCGAAGCCCGAAATAAGCAGTCTCGATTAAGTTCAAATGCTTGAAAATGTTCTCCAGTAACTCCTGCCCGACAGAGGTGCTCTAAAATTAAAAAACAACAAAATAATGAGTAAAATAATTATGTTCAAAACGGCTTAGGATACTCGTATTACAATTGAAAACGAATACAATATATGCGGACAATGTTATAACTTAAAAATAGAAAATATATGGGAGAGTTCATTCATAAATCATAATGTGCGGCTCCAAGTAAGTGACTTTGGCTACGACATTGGACTTTCAGCTCACAGTGCATAGTTCCGTGAAAAATCTCGGCCAAATTTGATCGAAGCTATGAAACCCATAAGAGACACCACTTCGCAATTGGCAAATGGTTTTGAGACATAAATAATTCTGAGGAGAGAGAAATCGAGACAAAATGCTCATCGTCTCGCCGACCGACCAATGTAAACCGCGCAAAATTGGTCATCACCCTTTTACAACAACGCACAAAAGATGCACTTAGACCAAAAATGACTTAAACTTTTAAAAAAGACAAATTAGGGTTTGATTGATGGAGAGTGATATTTGAGTACAAGTAAAAGTTTTTTCTCCACCCTTAATCCCCTGCCACCATGACATATTCACTCTCAAGATTTCACACCCACTCTTTATTGTCCGACAACCACCCCTTCCTTATAAAACCGTAGCGCACCTGCATAACTCGTAATCAGAGATGTGAGTGATTATGATCAATTTGAGTAGTTTTCCAAACCCACATTTGAATTCAGTGCAATTCTTTAGTGAAATGATTTTTGCACGCTATCTCCGTCCGACCCATCTTTTACGAGACGATGGCGATAAGGGAACAAAGGATTTTAAAAGGGTGGTGACGATGAAGAATCACATAGAATTAGTTTCACTGATTTAGAATCCGATGACTTTTGTATGACATTTAAGGTGGTTCTTGATGTTTTACGTCATTCCTACAGCCGAACGCACGGAAAGGTTATGAACCACCCTATGTCACTTTCTTTGGAGAGAGGACATTACATGTGTCTTAACTGACATACATTCTAATCATTTCTAATCTGGTAAAAAAGCTGGTACGTATATGTGAGCTTACTTGTAATTATTCTTATAGGCATATAATCTCTTGTCACCATCTTGAGGAACGACCCATAAATCACAATCAAGTTACAACTCAGGTGTGTAATTGTACCTATTCAAACCCAACTCGGATACTAACATATGTATATGCCAACTAAAAAAATCTTAATAATTAATTTAGGATTATAAGAATATAGAGGCTCTAGCCGCCCTTCCTTTGTGGATGTGTGTATTTTACTAGAGCTGGAATGCGGGAGGAAATGTTACCTTAATTACATATTAATTGCTGTTAATTCTAGTGGATTTGCATGAAATAATCCTTAGAAATCAGGTTACCCATTGTTAATTTTTAATTAAGGTCAACTTTCTGTGTAATAAAAACAAACAGTACAACCACAACTACACGATCAACATGAAATTCGAGATGTTCCCCTTTATGCACTCTTCACCTTTGCATACTAATTGCCAAATTAACCTTAATGATTGTGGGTGAAACAGTAATCGGTAATAATAAATGAATTAATGCGGGGGTGATAAGTAGGGAAATTTTCCAATTTAGTGAAGAGAAAGCAATACGAACATATAATTATACTGTAGACGATTGTTCCGTCAAATTCAAATCGGAAGTTCTTGATTCTGCGAATAACCTTCTTTGCACAAATTTAAAATTAATTTAAATTAACAATGGATCAATCAAGGATATCCCTTTTAAATAATTAAGACGTACATTCTCATTGACGATTTTGAGGAAAATAACTAGATAACATATTTATGATTGAGATACCTTGAGAGTACAATCCGGTGGAACAGACAGGACTGAATAAATCAATTCATCCAAATCTAAACCCTTATTAAGACACCAATTCCAAGAACAGAAATTATTAACAAATGATGCATAAGTAAAGTTTCATTTATGTAATAGAAACGAAATCTGTATTGGTCACAGGAATATGACAATAGTGAAAAGGTAAGCCAATAACTCTACGAGACAAAAATGCAAAATAGTACAACTAAGTTATAGTTAGCACGAGAGAAAGTGTGACATCTCTAGTGTAAATTAAAATAATGTTATAGGTATTTCTACCTGGGCTGTTCAAGTGGAAGTCATTTGTTCATAATTCTTTGAATTTTAAATTCACACACGGCTTACACGCAGTTTGTATAAGTGTAATTTACTGTTGTTCCTATTGACATTTGTATTCACGCGACGCTCTCTCATCAAACCTAAAAGTCTCTTCTGAATCGTATTGGATTTACTCATAATTATTATTGTTATTCTAACTAATGCTAAAATCATTCATCTCAGCCACATCAATTTTTTCCAAACTGTCAACGAAAAGAAAGAGAAGGTAGAGCCAGGCTTAAATGAAAGTCCAAGTCAAAATCCTTCAATTCTATTGTTATTGTAATTGTAAGCAATTTGTAATGCATTTATTCATTTGTAATCTCCGTGGAACTTAGCGTTTAATTTAAATAAGACTGCACTTAAATTATGTCAGTTTCTTGTTAAGATATTTTTACTACTGCAGTCAGGTTTCTCCTTCTGGCAATTTTTATGAGCTTTCGAATAACCATTTTGACATAAGAAACTGTTCATTCGTAATTTAAATGGTTCAGGACGAGCTTATTATAGATTGTAAGTCCAACTTCAAAAATATAAATGAAATAAAGTCACATCGCTACTTTTCATAATTAACAGAAAAGTCTGACTTTGAGATCGTACATCACAGTTTGGTCTTTTTCAGTGTAATTGAATATTGTATGACAGAATTATCCTCTGAGAATTTAATACGTACACATCATCATCTTACTGCAATTGAATGACAAGAAGTGACAACGTTTTTGACGTTAAAAAGTACATTTGCTGTTGATTAGTTGAATTGTTTACGTTTCAAAGCAATTTAGTAATCAAAAACATAGTCTTATTGCTCGTTTTCTTTTCAATTATCCTCATTAAAATGTTAGATTCGGTCAACTTTCTCCTTTGATTGTCAACATATTGAGAATTTCGAGAAATCCTTACATTTCAACTTTTTTTTTTGCAAAGATTATGTTTACAGTCACATCACAGTCCAAGATTATCACCCTGTGCACTTCGAATATCACAGCTGCAAAAAACAGTGCATAAAGAAAGAGTGACAACAGATCATGTATTGTTTTTGCTGATTATCATAAATTGGTGTAGTGACAGTAAATATGTAAAAAAAATCGTGCAATCGTTATCGTGACAATAAATACATAACCGGTCAACGATCGATTAGAAAATCATCGAAACTTGCAATTTGCAAATATACACTAATTAGTACAGCATGAGAAACAAGTAAAATAAATTAAAGGAAGAGTTGATTTCGCTTTTAGGTTTTAGCATGGAGAAAGAATTATTTTGGACGCCAAAATAATTTACATTAGCTATGTGATGTAGTATATTGTACTCAACTTTCATAATATATAATCCTGTAATTTTCAAAACCATCGTCCAGTCAAAAGTTTTAATTTGACTGCACCCAACAGCTCCAGGTGAAAATTAAAATTCCAATATTTTTTTAATTTGATGCATTGCTGTACCAACGACGTTCCCCATGGTATCTTCAAACCCACTTGTCAAAATTCCACTGTCTAGTTTTTTATAATGCGTACGCAACATACTTTTAGGAACGGGCAGTACATGAGGAGAGAGATTAGAACAAGTAGAGTCACGAAAGATCATGTTTATAACAAAGGAACGGCGCACTCCTCCAGCCAAGGCATCATCACCCATCTATTTCCATAATCTACGTTGAAGAGCCCACATTTCTTATTATGCATATGAAAGGTCAGGGGTCATCAAAGCATCCGGAGGGCCGTCAGGGGTACATATATAATTACGCTGGCGCACTCCCTCTTTTTTAAATGGATGCATGGAATGTACAAGTTTGTATTGTATTCTTCTGACATTGTAAATTGCCTCAACGTTGTACTCAAGTACTCCAGACTGGTAGAATAATATAAATTATGAGCTTGTAATATTTCAAGCTCATGTTTAATTCATGACCTGCGTGTGTAACCCTTAAATTAGCTGCCCTAAATGAATAATTGACTTTTTGAATTATTCAACAAACACCAATAGTATTTAAAAAAAATTATCAAAATTTTGGGCCTGATTCGGTTTTGAAGTTACGAGAAATACAGACAACATTCTTGGAATCTCGACTCTTCAAGAATCTGTTAAACCAGCACTAAACCATGCGTACCCCGAGAGAATGAACCCACAGGGAAATATTCATTAGTTTTCGGTGTTACAAAATTAAATTAATTGAGAATGCTCATGATGACTAGCCTCCTAGAACTTGCAGGAAAATGTAATAAAATTTTAAAAACCTCAAGATGATAGACGACGTCAAGGGAATACAGCACATAGCTCGAAAATAATTGAGAAAAAAAATCCTTAAGGTCTTGTGGTTGCGGTATGAAAAGAAAAAAGTACAAAAAAGTAACATTGTAATTAACTTGTTGTTGAACTGACATAAAATCTTATCTCCCTCCTAAAATTCAAGTTCACGTTAACTGGCTATTGTCTGGATTAAGAATGACTTTGAGGGACTATCAATTAAACCTAACTAGATTGGACTTACACTCCAATAAAAAGAATTCCGTCCTGTCTCGATCTACTCATCTGAGGTGAACTCAACCTTAAAAGGAATCGTTGGGTCATTTTTGCATTAAATTTTGGCAATTGAATGCTATCACTCACACTCATTCAAGTCAGAAGAAAATCGCAGGAAAATGGGAGGCAAAAATACAAGTGTACGGCTTAGTAATATACAAAAGGTTAAATGTCTGAATGGCTAAGTACAACATAGTGATAGCACCAGAGTTACGAGAAAGATGTGTTAAATGTTAAAGTATAATAATTATTACTCTCATTTGATGACTTTGTATTTAGTTTATCTCTAACCTCAGTTTTTATTGAACTCTGTCAAATTCATGTCACGCAGGTACAATTTGAAGTCCATCAAAAATTTGAAATTAAACTGACGCAAGAAATCCATGTATGGGTTTAAAAAGAAAAGTTTTCAATTCATTCTTGTATCTTGTTGGACTTCCAAGCCACTCCTACTCTTGATGACTGAGTCCGTTGACCAAAATTTGGAGCTTTTAATTATCAACCTAACCACTTAAATAAGTGAAAGACATGACAGTTGAAATCAAGAGTAGTATATGCATGTCGCACTTTTAACAATAAAATCTGATTAGCACTCCTCTATATCCTAATTCCTAATTGGGGCAGAAATTATTAAGTGGAAAATGCACTAAATGGAAAATTGCAATATGTACATTAGGTACATTAAATATTTCACGAAAATGGAAATTTATGCATTTCTGTGCACTAGAAACTTATGCGTATGTGATTGTCTAGAATTTAGTACATTGGTCAACTTTCTTAAAAACAGACTTCTACAACACATTATTGTCGTGGCAAGTTTACAAGGAATGAGATTTGTGAGTTAATTCTACGTGAGAGCCTGCAAAATTCGTTAGTTAGGCTTATCACATTTCCTGACTTATTTGCAAATTACTATTCCTTTGATAAAAGTAAATACTTTGTATGCAAATATTATCATCGACATAATGGAATTAGGCTAATAAGAGTCATGTCGTGATCATTGAGTCTCACCTTTTCTTGACTTTTATGACTTTTCAACGAGTTATTTGTTCAGTAACGACAAAACACTGTAATTACTACTATTTTGCCCTCAGCGTGATGGCAAGGAATTTGCCTCATGAATTAGTAATGCAACGCATGGAATGTTTTCGACAAATCTCTTCACAAATCAGCTTAGCTGTTAGATCACTTTGTTAATTTAGACCAGTGTTAGTTCGGTGTCCTACGAATTTCTCTAAATCGTATCATCTGGTCAAATTCAATTTCTTAAACAAAAACAACAAAAAACCCGCCCAGACTTCACATTTACGAATCCCTCAGATTTATAAAATTATCTAGAGTTTGAGACTCCAATACAGTACGTGGATAATCGTATGCACATAATTCTGAAATGTGGGCATTCCACTACTTGTGTGACTTCAGTCTTGGCAAAACTTTTCCGAAATATACTTATTTCAAGCTATTAAGCAAATGTGTATAGCGCTCAGCAGGAAGAATTGCACTTGATCATGTACCACCCGTTGTCCTGACTAAAATTTAAGCAGTTTCAGTCAGTTATCAGTTACAAAGTCAGTAATGCACAAACTATTTCTATTATACACAAGTGCATTACGTGAATTCGTACTACCTGTGAAGAGTGTAATAATATTAAATAAAAGTTGGGCATGCATCGTTTAGTTTGTAGCAACTACATCGTTTCTGCCTACTCGATGCAAAACTTTCCGAAGAATAACCTGCTTTATTTTTTCACACCTGTTGAGTATTTATTTTATTTTGCTAAGTTTAGCCCATACATGGTCTTATTTTATATATTTGCACTTCATTCTTCATTTTTGCAGTGAAGTTGCACTTCCACAAAAGGAGGTTAACCCTGTGTGTGGTGTGACACCAATCACTAATGACTAGGTTTTTGCCAATATGTGATTTCTAAAGGAATATTTCCATTTGGATGAGACCAGACCAAGTGATACAGTATTTCTATACACGAATTTACCAAAATGTTTATTGGAAGGTCTAGTTCATCATTTTGTAGTCTTTCTATCGAGGAAGTCCAAAATAGTGGATGAAGTTACAATCTTGATCACCCAGTGTATTGTAGTCCTTGTTCAACATTTAAAATTAAAATAATTTGATATTCAATTTAAGACTAACAATGGAGAATCCATTCGAACAGCTTTTTGCATAAGGAGTAATATGTCTTTAGAGCAAGGCACGCGCTTCAGTTCATTTTACGAATTCAATTCAATTCACTTGTCAAGGCATTTAACATCGCGTCTCCTGTCCGCCTATCCAAGAATACAATGTATATGCACATTACTCAGTGCATTGTTGTGCTCTACATTACAATCATACTGCAAATTAACGTACAAGAGCTTCTCCGGTAGATCAATTTTAGTCAAGATTATACATTTTAAACGTCGACCACTTAATGGTCGTCGGAACAATTGTGTTTTTAACATGGACTTCATTTGCAGATCACAACGAATCACAAGGTCCCCGCCCTAGTCGCGTGTCGATTTTGGTTGTAGTATGCCCTACTTCCAAATGTTGACTTGCATTATCCATAATAAAACGCCGAATTCTGGAAATGTATCAATTATCACCTTCACTTTGAAAAATATATCGACCAGTTGATGGACGATGGACGGGTTCTTTCCGTAAAAAATAAAAAGGGAGAATAAATAATTCCGGTCGCTCCTTGTTAGATACCAAAGATTGGATTAGCCATAAACTATAATCCCTGCGTTATCAGTTATTACGTGGTAGGATTACATTGCAATTTGAACTCGAGGAGTTCCAACCAGATAATTTGCATGGAAAGACAAGACAAGTGATGTGTCCGTCAAAGGAGTTATCCCATGTGTACAAGTATTTACAAGGATTTGGAAGGTTCCTTCAGATATTACATTACAAGTTCACACATACAGAAAAAAGATAATACACTGAATGAATGCCCTAACTCCCTAACCCAGCCAACCGGCAATATTATTATTATTATTAATATTATTATTCCCGTGTAGGATAACGATATAACATATAATCCAAGTTTGATGATGAAGTAATGCGAGCTCATTGCACCTCTTACATGGACGTTATGTACCTTATGAGTATATCCTCTTCACTTTATTTAAAAGGGCATTGTCCTATACCGTCTTCCTTTTAAACTTTAGTTAAAAAATTATATTCCACTTAAGAGGAAGGAGCTATACTTAATGCGTTAGCACTGAATAGCATGCTATAGCTGTGACACGGTATGGATAGTACCAATTAAGTTTCTCGGATCATAAGCTGTTAGCTAACATAAGGATTTTTAATTGCCTTCGTACATGGGAAAGGAAGACTCACTAGCACTTAACTCTACGGGCATAAACGGTGGTACCGCAAATTGTGAGTAAACATCACCCAGGATTTTAATTACTTCCGACAAAATGATGGTCAACTTAAAATTAATTTTCGTCCACATTTTACTTCTGGTTGAGGAAGTGACGAGAACGTAAGTTAGGGATGTCGTTGTACTCCGGATGTGATCAGCCAACACCTCAGAAATGCTATGATATGCGTGTAATAGAATTGTGCAACAAATTGACTCGTAGTAATACATAAACGCAATTGAATATTAACTAGTCATACACCCTTCGAGTGAGTCACCGTGTTACTGTTTCCAGCTGGGTGAACTAGTTCAATAAATACATAAAACAAAACTCTGCAATCAGGAGTTTTATGAGAATTACTTTACGAATATCTAAATGATATTTTTTGTATACAACATGGTCAAGAGGCGTTTTCCATTTAGTCTCAACCATTTTAATTACTTTGTGCAATTGCAAGTAAAGTAATCTAATCTTTCAAACTTATTTTAGACAAGGCTATCTGTCAAAATCCTCCATTAGGTTACACCCACACCTGTCTGGCGACTCGCAACAAGTCTGTGCTTACTCGGCATTCGTAGTTCGTTTAGTATAATGGCGTTCGTATAGAGATAAAATTTTACCACTGCAGGTATATTAAGATTTAAACATTGAGATTCGGGGTTACTGCTTTTGTTGTGTGATTGTGATAAACGTCGGGAATCCCCTAATAATAATTAAGATTTGACAGATCATTTCATTGCTTGACTGATAATTACTTCCTCCATTCTTTCAACCTAGACAATTCAGCCTATAGAACTTGGACCTATCAAAGAAAGTAAGATAAGATAATTTCAATCAGACCTTGAACACCAAATAATTACAAACTACAAACTGGTTCAGAATGCACTTCCACTTTTGACGCGACATAGACAAATCGACTTCGCTCTATATTTAGAGTGAAACGGAGTTTATTAGTTATGAAAAGGCAAGTACTTCATAGTGATCCGTCTTTCCTCAAAATATTTTTATGAAATCATGAAATTAAAAGTTTAATACCACAGCTAATTGGTAAACATAACTTTACCATCGCTGAATCGCACAAGACACCGGTCAAAGCAGACGACATTCTTTGTGACCGATTTACAATAGCATTTTATGTATTTCGAACTACTAGACTTACAGTGCTTCAGAAATCTTGGAGCATACAAGCTTTCACATTTTGCAGGATTCATAAGTAATCAAAACTGTCACGCTAAATCATAATAGCTTACTACGAACTATCTTAATTTCTTAAGATAATGTTTGTCTAGAGTTTCGTGCCTCCGGTACCGTCGCTGTGCCAGAACTGCCTACTCTTAATTAAAATATTCAGAGCTCTCTTTGTGATTTTATGACTTTTGTGAAATATGCATATTTTATTGCAATGGAATTGCTACCATGCACTGCACTGAGTGACTGCAATTATAAAACGGTAAATCACATTGCGTTACATTACGCTGCACTTATTTTTGTACCACTTGGAAACTGCAAATAAATACATATATGCATGCATGTACAGCTAAGCTTTCGTATTGAATTCAATTCCTACCTGCCTATAGGTGAGACAAATTCTTCGTGGACAATGTGACCAGAGTAGAGATGAATGTTGTCCATCTTATAAATAGCTTACTAATTGTAAGAACATCTGCAGTCACTCTATTTAATCATATACAATCAAAAGGTAATTCTATGAAACGTTACCGCTAGGTCCACACATCCATTACCGCTATTGCCAACCTACCAAATAATAACACGCCAGATTTTGACTTTTCCATTTTTCATGTCATGGTTTACATTTGCAAATTTAAAACAAGTGGAGAGGATGATTGAGATGAAATTAAAAGTGTGGGGACGTACTGAAGGAGCCAAAAGGGAAGGCGTTATTTATTCAGGCAAGCCAAAGCAAAAATCCATTATTTAAACCGGGATCAGGTTTTGCAAGAACCTAATGACTTTTGATTTCTTTCAAAGGCTCACTACAAACAATTGGGGCGGCAGAATATGACATTGACTGACTAAACAGGTCATACACCCTTTTAAATACTCTTCATAAAAATAAACTTGGAAAATTAAAAGCTTCACAATAATTACAAAACTACCTCCCACCTACTGAACACGGTCGGCATCTTATTATTTTATTTCAAAGTATTCATAAAGTAACTACGCCCACGAAAACTGTGACAAAATTTCTGGCTTATTGCATAGAATGATTGCTTTGTTTTTTGCATACGCAATTGTATTGTGTGTTGATAAAAATAAATGGTAATGCTTTTACTTGTACACAGTTACTTAAGACTGACTGACTACCTGTCATTTCATACAATGTGAGTCCATCTAAAAAACCCATCAATTCACAAGCCATAAATAATAATTCAGTGTATGCTTAATCCAACCATAGTTTAAAAATAGACCATGGATCAGACGAAGACGTTCATGTCCAAGTCCATATGTCTGGTCTCACCACTTCAGCACAGACTTGTTGTTACATACAGAAAAGTATGTAATGTATTTTATTTAAAGTAGGAATGACTTGTGACTGGACTGGACTGGGTGTAGC
>JAQGCB010001089.1:0-16256 GCA_034698835.1 Protaphorura tricampata | reverse complement strand
GCACTGCCATCACTCTCTTTAAAAAGAGCGTAGTCGAGTCCGTTGAAACCAAAGCTAATGGTGTACTCTTTAACGTAATCATTGGAGTGAGATCTTCCTCTCGTAGCTATTTCAGTTACATTTTGAATCTCTCGAAGGTCTATCGTAAGACTTTCTCGGAAGTCTGAATTTTCTGGGGTCCATGCTGTCCCGGCTAGAATATTGAGGTTAATATGGTGATTTGTCGTAAAGAAATGAATTGATCAGGTTGCGCCAATGAATTGCACATTCTTAGTTCATAATACCACCACCACCATAAAAGGAAATGAAAGCTTAATCAAAATATCACAGACAAATGTCACAAATCGTGTATTGATACCGATCCTAACATCGATATTTCATGAGGAAAATTCGAACCAATTTGTCATTACATATAATGTGAGCAGTGAGCACACTGAACCAGGGGGTTTCTGGACGAACAGGTTTACGAAAATGTAAAAATGATATTATCAAAAAGAAATTGCTGCTAAAACTAAACTAAGAACTACGTTACATCAAAAAAATAAAAATGTCATGTTTATAGAGGGAAATTAACATAATTTATTTTGACCCGGAGTGATTGTGAATTGTGCAGATTAACTAAATAAAATGCATTAGTGTGATGAATGGCTACATAAAGAAAAGGCTACAAAAGTTAAAGTTAGCCAAATCAAAAACAAAACTCAAACACATTGAAGGACGGCTCTTTGGATTCCAATTCCCACGAATGAATTTATTTTTCATTCCAAATTCTATTTGTAAAGAAAAAAGAAATCTCTTAAACTTAAATGAGTTAAAACTAAGTAAGTATTCTTATATCACGGATACGTATCCAATTCCCGTTGCTTCCTTGGCCAATCGAATTAAGCGTTAGCAGGGGTCTGTGCTCGACTAAAATATAACTCAGAAAAGGCTTCATCTTCTTCTTCGTGAAGGCATTCTTGTCCTTCAATCAGGTCTTGGAACGTTAGCATTGTAAAGTTCGAATGTTCCAATTCTACACCGGAAACAGCAGGTCTCTCCCATGCTAAAGCAGCTACATGTTTTTCGTCCAAAAGATGTTCTTCAAATGTCCAATTCTTTAGGGCGACACGATCCAATTTTCCAACCGTATCAAAATTAGGACGCCCAAATATAATCTCTGACTTCGTTTCAAATTCAATACGTCTTAACTCGAGGTTAAGTCCAAGACCGACGGCTTTCACATATGACTCTTTCAGAGTCCAATGTCTCATGAATGCTTTCGCTTGAGCTTCTGGATTTCCGACATCTTTCTTTATGAGTGTCCATTCATTTGGGGAAAACTGGCGGTCCATGAGTCGGAAAAATTCTGCCACATCTTTTCCACCACGATAATGAGTTTCCATTACGTCAACTCCTACACGAACCTCGTCAGCTCCGAGGACAACGTATTCCCCTTGGTGGCTAACATTGAAGTGAAAATTTGTTGCTGACAGTGGTAGCTTTGGTTGGATATTTTTATCTGTTGGCCAGACTAAAACTGGTTTATTGTATTCGTCCCGGATAAGCTGAATATCTTTGTTGCTAATTTTCAGGGCATCTTTCACACATTTTCTTAAGAGTAGACGTCCAATAAGGGATGAGTGAGCATCTCGTCTGAATCGAAACTTACTAATTCTGTCAAGCTCATCCTTCTGTATTAATCTTGTGGCAAGTAATAATTGACTTGTTGTTGGCTGGTTAGTTGGGGTGTGAACGGCCCAACGGAAGGGTAGGGGCATCTTGGAAATAGTATTGGTCAGGAGCAACGAGAAGGAATTCTAGAAATCCAAAGAGCTGTCTAACTCGCGTAACTAAAACTAAAGATTGTACAACGAAGGGCAGAAAGAAGGAATTGTGATCTCCCGTTCTGTTTCGAGAATAAGTTTACCACAAACTTGTCACAGAAACTACAGATCTCAATTTATTCTTCTCAATTGGAATAAGTCAAATCATGTCTCGTAGAATTGCGTAAACTAGACGGCAAATTCTACACAAGTTTTACGGAACAAATTCAAAACGGAATGTAAAATTCACTGCAAAGTGTCGGTTCAAGGAATATTTTCTATAAATCAAAATCTTTACTTAATTGCGAACTATAATTCCACTGGACATGTCAGACCAAATTCCAATTGTCACAGAACACAAAAGCGACTTACAGCTAGCACATCAACTGTGTAGTGTGAGTTCACTAGTTCACTTACATTCAATGACGGCGTCTTGTGCTGTGCGTCCCTGAAGATGGGAAGTGGCGGATAATTTAGCTCGATATACCAATGGCTCAGAACATGTATCTGAAATTTAAAAAAAATAAGTATATCAGTAATAACATTAGCGACAAGATTAGGCTTCGGACTTAACACGAACTACGAATGCTTTTACACCCATAAACTATCCTGTGGCAATCAAATTGTATCTTGGATGGAATCCGTGTACTGATCCAGGTAATTAATAATTTAAAAAGCAAGAGAAACACAAATGGGTATGGGTTTGCATAATTTGCGTTTTACACTACAAGTATATTAAACCGCGATACTGGGATACAATAATCAAAGCCATTAAGCCATTATAATAGTTTGTCTGTCATTACACAAGTGATTGTTTATTGCTTTACATGTATACCCTTTTAAATCGTATTATTGCTCAACCGCAATTTATTCATGTATTTTAAGTGCGAGGCTGAATGTTTTATGTGAATTTCTTATTACCTACCATCATAACTTCTTTGCTCTTTCTTATATTCGAAATATTGATGGAATACAATATACAATACAACAAATTCAAATGTGAAGGTTACTGAAGGAATATTAATAAAACGAGCTAACTTTAACGTATTTGAGCAAAATATCGGACAAACGGAGGTAACTATTAAAAAAAATAGTAAGGAAACTATTACCATACTTGTTATTCAAACCTACTTGCCCATAATACTTGCAATTCGGTATTAGTGAACATAAACATAGCAAATCAACATCCAAGGGCATTGTTACCCTTGAATTAATTAAATTCACCAATTAACTCCAACCAATGTAACATTAATTGACTACGGCCTTTGCTGTTGCTCTAATTGCCTTATCTAATCAGTCTAGCCCATGTTTCATTTTTGCTGCTTCGTTGTTGTCATTCACAAATTACATTACAAACAAATACCAGGGCAGATAATTTAAAAGTACACACCAGTCGAGTCGATTCGAATTCGACCCAAACAAATTATTAAAATTCAAACAAATCGTTTCACATAATTAATTCCGAAAATTTCCAAAATTAAATTCTAACTTCCAAATTAGCCGATTAAATTCCAAAATTCTAGAAAATAAAATTTTGAAACTTACCGTCCCCAAAATAACTAGTGGCGGAGACAGTCAAAATTAGAGTTGAAAAGAAGGCCAGAACGAGGAGCCGAAATTCTTCCCTCATAGTTCAGCGTCCAAGAGTCGTGTGGAAAGTGGACGGTGACCTCTTGACCTCACAAAAATAACCGGGAATTAATTATTTAGCGTCTCACCTCACTCCATTCATTCACTCTCTCAATCTCAATCAATTGATTTTTTGATTCTGAAATTCTGATTCTCGTAAGGCGCGGTCGACTCCACCACGCATTGTTGTCTTCGTTCGTAAGTTTACTCACACACCTGATTTTTTTGTTGTACAATTTTTCAACGTATATTTTTTTTACCTGCACCGCACCTGCTGTGGTCCTGCGGCTGCTTCCCGTATAATGTATCCGGTGACACACGGTTAGGGTGATTCACTCGCATAACAGGGTGGCTCAAACGTGATGCATATTTTAGGGTGACTCAGAAATTATGCATTAATATATTTTTTAGGGTGGACCAATAATGCATCATTACTTTCATTATTCATTTCAACACTCCAACCATCCAGTAACATTACAGTACTGGGTAGGTCATAATTTTACTAAATTAAGTTAAGATTAGATCTGTTGCGTTGTAATTTGTAAATCGTAAGTGTGTGAGCCAAGCGTATCAATGGGCTTACAGGGTGTCACAGAAAACACCTTCAGGTGGTTCAATCCTTGGCAATTATACAGGACAGGGTGGGGCATAAGCAACAAATCTCATTTTGTACATTATGCATATTAGCACATTATAATATAACTTAAATCCAATTGTGTTATTTTATTTCGTATCGTTCGTTCGTAACAAAGATTGCTTCATAATTTATGATTTCAGGTTTACAGGGTGTCCAACATAGCAAGTTCTTGTAATAAGGAAGGTCAATTTTCCAAGTATTCCTATTCGGTAACCCAATAAAAGTATTCAAAACTGTAATCTGAATTGTAATTGTTTTGTAATAGTAATTGAAAATGCATTTACAATTACGCAATTGTGATTAATTACTTTCGCAATCTCGCATGTAGTTGTAATTAATTACTTTCTTCTAAAGCAGTTTTGTTTATGTTGGATGTGATCATGCTAGATTTAGATTGGGTTGATCTAATAAGGAATGAATGAGCTTCTGGTAAACGTAAAATATTCCATATTTAACCATTTCCGTTGTTTATTTTATGCAGACCGCAGACCTCAAAAAGATACGAAGAGTATTACGGAAGTAGAAGTGTTTTTTGGTCCGAATAGTTTGAAATGTCATTCACCTGGGCACCACTTTCTGTAACAAAATCACCATATGCTGTATTTGTGCTAAATCGATTGATTACAATTCCAACATTTGATACTATTTGGAATGGAGGTAACAGACAATATACCTCAACAATCATAAACATATCATTATAAATCAACCGTTTATTACATTAACTGCAGCTACAATCCGAACATGTGTTGACGGTGGAGCAAACCGATTATATGATTTGAGGATAAAATTCCCAAACTTAAAGAAACCTGATTTAATAACGGGGGATTTTGACTCAATCCGAAAAGATGTAAAAAGTTACTACGAAAATCTGGGAGTGAAAATCCTCTCCACACCTGATCAGGACTACACTGACTTTACGAAAGCTTTGATGACTGTTGAAGCAGGAATTGCAACGGGACAATTTCCTCAAGTAAGAGAATTGAAAGCAGTTTTCGTCACCAAAGCCATGATTTCTGATTTTGCACAGCTCAAGACCATTCAGCGTATAATTGTTTTTCGGTTTTACAGGTTGACTCGTTCATTGCTCTTGTGGATTCTGGAGGAAGAATGGATCAGAATTTTGCAAATATTTGCACATTATTTAAAGTAAATCTAAAAGTCTATCTTACATGTGAAGATTCAATTAGTTGGTTGCTAAAACCCGGGTCTCACAACATTGAGTTAACTGACGAATACATAATTTCAAAACCTCATTGTGGACTCATTCCTCTTTGTGGCCCAACTAAAATAAAATCCAAAGGACTAACTTGGGATTTGGACGGAGAATACCATTTTCATGGAATGGTTAGTACTAACAACGTCACTGCTGCTACCGTTGTCGAAGTTGAGACAGAGAAGGAAATCCTTTGGACAATGGATAGTTCGTGGACGAACAAGCCATAGTCCGGCCTACACTGGAATACTTAATTTTATAGTTCAACTGTTTTTTAAAAAGTAACAGAGTTTCCACTCTACAGTCCAGGATAAAACATATTTTTGGTCTTTACATAATATGTAATCGTGTTCCAGAAGACTAAAATGAATTCTCGACTAAATATTTTGTACAGAAAATATCAACTCTTGTAAATTTATGTGATTAGTGATTTGAGTGATTTCGAAAGGGTTTTGTGAACTATGTTATCTTGAATTATCCGTCAGCGTATTTTGTGTTATTTTTAAGTTGAACTGGGGTGGTACACAATTAATACATACTGTACAAATACTGATTTTACAAACCAACTACTCAAAAACGAGAATTGAACCCACGACTTCATTCACTTTCTGGTTACAGTTTTATTTCGCGAAATTGTATTTTTTACGGCAATCGCCTCTTACTGCTGCTGAACATGAAATATCTACACGTGGTAACCAAATGGAACTATTGAACAACTTTTAGAATATATCTAACCGAATTTATTTTGTCTTCGCTGTCGCCGTAGCTGACCCAGATTCCGAAGCATAATCAGAAAGTTTTTCCCAACCCAAACCAGCCACAAATCTTAAATCTTCAGGGGCATGAGCTAGAAAGTCACAAATCCACGAAATACTTTTGTTCCATGTTGGTTTAATAATTCCATCTCCAGAACCAAGCCAGTACAGGTCAAAATCCAGCCATTCCTTTTTAAAGTCAGTCACTGCCTGTGTATTCAAGAAATTCAATGAAAAAATGAAACCAATCATAGCCAGTTTACATAGGTTACAAGTTTTATTGTTTTTTTACATCTACGGCTGGAGCGATAGTAGAACTCAAATGACTCTGTCCAGTTTCAACGATTCTGACAATCGGTGGATTAGATTCATAAAATCCGACGGCATCTTTTCGTAAAACTTCATAGTTCCGAATCGCCGTTTCAGAATCTCTCCATAGCCCTGTACTATAGTAATAATAGATTGTACCTCCACCAAGGGCTGTTTTTGTCGTAAATCTGTAAAATAATTTGAGAATACAATATACAATCACAAGAAATTCTCATTTTTAAAATATGCAGTAGTTCCCAACACAAATACACACAACAATGTTGTTTTAATTATTTATACCTGGCGAGTTTTCCAAAGGCCATGATCACAGTCTTCACAGTATAGTCGCAGAAGGTGGATCAGAATTTATCTCACAATCAATTTAAATTGGCCGAATTGGGATTCCCAAAATTTTACCGATTTAAAATTTTGAAATTTAATTCTCCTACTCTACCGCACGGGTCCGGTCTCCGGTATGACTAGACTTCAATTTTTCCAATCCCATTCACATGTAAAAATTGTAACGTAACGAGAATTCGGCGGACGTGCCTGTTTTATTTTGGTGGAATGCAAAATCCAATGGAATGAATGGATTGAACGTAATCCATGTGGTGAGTCCGAAGCATAGTATGAAAATTGAGAGACATCAGAAAGACGATCCCCAAAAGTTCCGCTCTGCCGTCTATGCTTTTTCTGTTTCTGCATGTAAATTTTTGCTGTCATTCTTTTGTGTATGCTGTGTGCGTGAGTGAATCTGTGAGTGAATCAAAAATTAGAACGAAAACAAAAAATCTATATCAATTTTGAAATTTAAAGGAAACCGATTTTGGAGAATCTACCATCAGACAGACGTAGAGCAAGCAGAAATCGTATCACGAAACCGTAAGTCGAACAGTTGAATTGAAGCTGAAGGAAGGTCAAGGTTGCACAAAATAATTGCGATGCGAATTAATTATTTGGGTTTCAGTACTTTTGTATTGATTAAGTGGGTTGTTTTCACTTCCAGTTTCAGTACTTTCCATACATTCTTTATTCTTAGGTTAATATATTGAATCAACAAAGATGCTTTATTTATGGATTTAATTTAGTTCAAGTTTATTTAGAAAGTGCATGCATCGATTCTTCTAACATTTGTCTTGGAACATTTTTGAGTCAAAAAGAAACATAATACCTATTCCAATTCCAATTAGCGAACTACCAGACTGTGCTCACAATGTTAATGTAGGGACTTAATTTTTATCGTCTGATAACGATAATTGCAAGATTTCACACGAGTTGATGGCTGTCATCAACTACGTGAAATATTCTTGGAAAAATGTTTGAATAAATGGTTTTTCTTGTATTTTCAGAGATAAAAGAAAAACCAATGGCAGCACAGAATTTGTGTGCAGTGTCGAATGCAAAGTGGGAAGAAATAGCTCGTTTGTCCGAGGACAGTCTATTGCCGAGATTACCGACTAATGACAATGAACAAGAGTGCAGGAAATATTTTTCAAAAACAATAAGTTTGACTAACCAGAGACTAGAAGGAATTTTAACACTCCTTAAAAGTATACTATCGGATTCTGGTAAAAATCAAGCCAAAAGAAGACATGTTGTACCACTCTTCATTTTGTTGGGAGAACACGAAAGCGGTCTCCAGCCATGGTCTTCTGCAAAAAGTGAACAGAGAGTGATTGAAATTCTTCAGGAATTGTATAGAATCTTCAATTTGGAAACAAATCTGGACGGACCTTTAAGTCCATTTTTTCTCAAAGATTTCCAATCAGCTGGATCTCCAGGAAAGACAGTATTTGGGCAGATCCTAAAATGCTTCCGTGAAAAATTAGTTGGGAAAAATGAAATCTGGAGACATTTTCCTGCAGCCAAACATTCATTCCAATGGATGATTTTTCAAGTGAAGGTACGAATTCTGAACATTTGATTAAAGTTTATAGTTATACATACTTTATACTGTGTTGATTATCTAATTATTTTTTTGGACTTCGAATTTGATGTAGTATCCACACTTGTCCGAATATATTCCTGGGGTACTTCAACCGGTTCTTAATTTCTACGATGATTTTGAAGTAGAGAATCAACTCAACGGAATTCATTGCATTTCTCATATTACTGCCAATGTCGTGAGTCAAAGAATTATTAAGATTTAAAAGAAGTAAAGAAATTAACATGTTTACTAATTTTACTGAGTAGAACAAATCAGATTTACGAGCTGGAAGCTGGGGCGGTGTCATTCACAATGACTTGAAGAAATCTCTCTTTTTTGATAAGGATACAAACGTCATCGACAAAGTTCTTCTGGAATTACTCAATATATTGAGGGTAATAGAAAAGGACCCGCATCTACATTCGAGTGAGGTGTGTTCTCTTAATTTTTGACAAATAGAATAATAGTTACTAAATAGAAACTAATTATAATTGCTTCGTATTTAGTTCACTTTGTATGATGAAACTCTTGAGAGCGTCCTACAAACACTGGAATTCGGGACTGACACACCTTCCAAGAGAGTTTGGATCAAGCATTTAATTTCTTTTTTAGAAGTCATGGGTCATGCAACTCTACACTGGATAGACAGAATCATTCGCATTTTATTGGTATTTTTTCTTCTCTCACGAGTCATATTTGCATATTATTGTAACCCATTAAGTAGTGAAACTAATTCTTTGTTGTTTGACAGGATAACACAGTCTGTAATGATCCAGTTCGATATTTACTCATTCTCAAGGTAAGTCACCGCAATTCGACAATTCTGTAAGGCTACAGTTGTTCACTTAAGTCGCAGATTTCAGAATTTTACACTATTCTTTGTTTTTCAGTGTACCAGAGTCTGCATCGTGAATACATGGCTCAAACCCAACTCGAAAGCTTTTGCTGAAATCATCCTTCGAATTGTTTTTAATATTAGCGTATTTGAGTTAGAAAATTGTGATGAAAAGAGTCGTGATGAAATTTTTTCGTGTGCAATTGAATGTTTGAATTTGTTAAAGTCAAACACGGACTTTGAAACCGTTCGTGGACAATTAGACTCAATTACTGCCAGCGGAACACATTTTCATCCCAAGTTTCATGAAGCATGGAAATTGTTATACAAGGCTGACATTACTACAGGAACTGAAGAAAGTACTACCTCTACCAATTAGAATATACATAGTAAGTAAGAAACAATAATTTAGAAGATCAGCGTCTTTTAGGAAATCTATACACCTGTTTTTAATTGTTTCCACTTAGATTTGTAGAAATGATAAAATAATAATCATATTAGTACAAACTAGTTACTCCAGCAAGGAGAACGTAGATTAAATGTGTTGTCGCTAATCCTCAATCTCTCCAAGATAAATTTGTTTGTCGGCTCCAGCTGATAGTACTGTAATAGAAAGAAAGCTACGTTAAGAAAATCATTACCTAATGCGAAGACATCATCAAATGGAAACACAAGATAGAAATCTCACTGTTAGAGAAATTATACTCGTGGATACGATAATAGAAATTCATTGAAAATAAATTCTTTACACTTTTTTTCAAAAGATACGTATATTCTGTATTGCAATGGATACTTCAATAATTTCAATCATTGTATTGTAAGCATTTCGAAGATTAATTCAGAAATCGATCATAAACAAATGAGGTAAAGTGGCAGACAACAGCACAAAACTTACTAATGGGTTCATCTGGATGAAGATCAACGGATGTAACTGTGCCTTCATGACCAGGTAGTCTGTATTGAATCATTCGTGTGTTCGAATCCCAGATATAAACATAGCGATCTGAAAAATATAAGCAAAATAAGTTATGAAGAACATAGAACATGTTGTCAGGTTGGTTGAAATTAGCAGTGTTCAGATCAAGATGTTTTGACATATCTCCTTCTAATGAGGAAATGGTTATCCAGTTATCTCGGTTCAGATAATCATTCATAATTACCTGAGGAACCTGATGCGACCCGCTGCCCGTCCTTGGACCAACAGCATTTCAATAAATATTTCTCAAATCCATGCGAATGACCTGAAAATACTTTCATGCAGCGACTCTGTGGGGCAAACGGTCTGATGTCCCATATCCTCATCGTATTATCCATTGAATTACTAAGAAGATATCTAAAATAATAATAAAAAAAGCACCCCGATAAGCGCAAATAACAGGAATAAAGATTTTACGTCCTCAAATAAACTCGAAAAATAATTAGATAGTTAAAGTCTTACGATCCATCTGGTGAAAGGTCAATGCAAGTGACAGTGTCAGAATGACCAAACATTGAGAAAGCCACGGATGCCTTTCTGAGGTCCCAAACTTTAATATCGTTATCAATGCCAGCGGATATAATCTGTTCCTGATTTTCTCCAAAGCTGACAGCAGTCACTTGATACACGGAATTAAGATTTACAACAGATCCTCTTCGTCTGATGTCCCAAACTCTAACTTGTGAGTCATCTCCACCACTAACCACGAGTGGTTGCCCCTTTTTAGTTCCTCCGACAGCATTCACAAAATTCGTATGACCCTAGAATACCCAAGAATAATCAATTTTATTCAAAGAAACAAAATTTGGTTCAGCCGTTGGCATCTGTAGTTAACCTAAACCCATGTCTGAGATGACATTTAGAACATCTCCCGTGTGAGCACCAACGCTCTCGTTCCTTAGTCTCCTCTCCAGAACATTTTTTTTCTTACTATACTGTACTGTTCTTTGTATTCAGATTTTTTTTAAATAAAATTTTAACATTCCAAATGTTACATCACCTTTAAGCGTTTAACTCTTGAACCGGTTGTCACGTCCCATATTCCAACGGTTTTGTCCACCGATGCGGTGTACAACATGGAACCGTCGTAATTAAATCTCAAATCGCAAATGGTTCCACCATGTGGTGGTTGCATGACGGCGTTTTCACATTCTCCATACGTCTTCCAAATATCTATTCAATTGACATAGATAGATCGATAATCAATTTCAGCTTAATACTTGGTTTTTTATGTCGTGATTATTTTTTTTAAATAAGTTAGAAAACTTACAAACACCCCGTTCTGAGCCGGCGGAAGCAAGAAGGTCACCTTAAATACAAGAAATCATCAATAAATTAATAATAAATTGCACTTAATGCGCAGATATACAGCGAGACAGATGAAGAACTCAAATCTCTTTGATCACACGGAGCTAAAAGTGACGGGACGCGGAGATAGGACTACTGGTGTAAACCAGCGACCCGTTTTTGTCACTCAGATACTCAGAAATGGAACTGATGATGCGGGCTTCGACGATTAACTAACATTAATCTGGTTGCAGGGAAGATTCCGAAAAAACTAACCTTTTGGGCTAAACCTTGAACAAAGTATTTCTCCTTGGTGTCCTTCTAACAGCATTATTGGGGATAACAGTGATGAAGTTCTCTTCGGCTTCGCCTGGAAACAAATATTAGTTTCATTAAATTCAGACTTTATTTTAGATTTCAGCAATTCTTAGAACAAGTCCGTGAAATTGAAGGACCATGGCACATGGATTGTAAATGACTAGACCATTGACCTCTCATAATTTATGTAGGAATTATTATCGACCGGCCAAAATACTTGGTCAACAGAATATTCGGTCCATCCCTAAAACTTAAGCATTAAATTAATGATTATATTTACCAATAATTATTATAAATCATAATAAATATATATTCATTTTATTTTATAAATTAGATGATCTCTTACGGCGTCATACGCTATGACATCGGTCCGGGCCTTCTTTGCCGGTACAACTGCCATATCTCCTGGCCTTTTCCCCGGAAGCACGGGTCCAACCACAGACATTTTCCTCAGGTAAAATTCCTTTGTCAAAATTTAAAAAACCGTGACGGTGACCTTGAATTCAATTTTTCTAAAATTTCAGAAATAAATGAAATACCACACTTTCAAAAATTCAAACTCGTAGAATCTTTAGTTTTGAAATCCGCCGCGCCAGTCTTCAATGAGGAAGAAAGTTTGCATAGAATTTGATCCCGGGAATTTTCAAGATAGAACAATTTTTTTAAAAATTCTGTCGTGGATTTTTGAAAACATCCAATTTTCAGAAAAACCGCAAGGAAAATGGCGAGTGGCTGGATGCAAAAGAAAAGTCACAGTGATAAGGACAGGTATTTTATATTTTTGGACAATTTATTCCTAAATTAATTAGTTGCAAACTAGATAATTTTAAGACCGTATGTCGTATGCTTATACGACATAAGGAAACCCATCAATTTCTTTCACGTGTAGAAATAACGGCACACAAAGTACACCAGACTAATTAGCTCTCGACAAGTACTCTTTTTTGAAAAATAATGATATTCTTTCAGATGGATATGCATCTACCCTGCGTACTTAAACAGTAAGAAAAGTTTGAAGGACGGACGTAGAATCGCAATGGCAAAAGTAAGTAAAATCATTCTTCGATATTGGATTTGGATATTCGGAAGGAAATGTAAATGTAGGGCTCTGATGTTAAAAGACGGATTTATTAATTGACTTTTTTTTACAAATAAAATAAGGCCGTGGAAAATCCGAATTATCAAGAGATCCGAGATGTGTTGGCAGCAGCAGGACTTACGGTTGGTGTTGAAAACAAAGCTTACCCAAGAGAGAGATCAAATGAATTAAATTTTCGAGGACGAATTCGTGTGCATTTGAGGAATGATGACGGAAGCCCTGTTAATCCCAAGTTTCCTAACCGTAAGCTAGCTTCGTAAAAACGAGATACTGTGGGCACGTGTACAATTTATACGAAACATGTAACATGATGCTTTCACTTTCACAGGTGATGCCCTTCTAAATTATGCCGCAGAAATGATTCCAAAACTGAAATCGAGGACAAATCCCCAAGGAGCCAAACCCCAAGAGCAAGCCGGAGGAAAGAATAAGAAAGGAAAGAAAAGATAAAAGAGTTTACACAAATACAGATTTTGTATACACTTTGTACATCCTAGTCCACTGAATGGGACTTCTAAATGCCGAAAATATAATAAATTCAAATACTACACATACGCACTTCCCTAAACCGAGAGCTTTTAAATGATGTTACCACTGTTTGAGCAATTCTCCTAATGACAAGTGTTTGGAGCATCTCACATCTCACTACTGCATACTGGTTAAATACTCTACAAAATCACGTGTATGCTGATGCGTGATGCTGATTCACTACTATTTTGCAATTCCTATCTGACAATTGAAGTAGTGAAGATATTTTGGCAACTCTGAATTAGAACGCCGAAGTTAAGTACTAAGTTGTGACTGTGATTAGGACAGGCTTTACATAACTATCTACACCGTTTTTAATGACAGTAAACAAACACTAACTGTTCTATCGATGCTCGGAAAACATTCCGCTAACGGAATACAAACCACGAGTCTATGAGCTGGATTTTAGACATGACTCGCGAAAGTAATAACTCTTTTGTACTTATCCATAATAAACTATAAACATTGAACTGCATAATTTCTTATCATTTATTACTTATACGATATAATTATTTAACAAGAGCAAGACATGAATGGAAATGGCTAGAAGTCAGGTGTCCGATGATCAAATCAAACTCCTGAAGTCTTCCTTCCTGAGCTATGTCATGGGAGGGAAACTAATAAAAATAAAAGCGAAAATTATCAGGAATCCGAATCCGAACTTGAACCATAGCTTCCTAGAAGATTAAGAGAATTTGCAAGGCCTGGCTTGGCCCCCTGAGTTGGCTTTACTGAAGTAGAGGTTGAAGATGATAAAGTTTCAGAGGGTTCAGTTTTGGGAACGCTGGCGACACGAGGTTTCACTAGTACTAAATTCTTCTTGTTAATGCTCAGTTGACCGACGCTTACTTCCTTCTTCGGTAGAATCTCGTTTTTCGTACTCACTTCGGGCTTAATATCCAAGCCGTCTGTTAAGAAATCGGTTGACTTCCCTGTGCTCTGGAACATCTTCTTGAGGACCGGCTTGGTGTCATCGTCACTACTGTCACTCTCATCTTTAATCCTCTTGATAAATGAATGTTCCTTGCCGAAAATTGATCTGCGTTCAATAATACAACGTTCGATTGAATTACTCTTGATTTGTAAGAGAGATATTTAACTACAATCTATCATCTGTTGAAGTTGATATAGTTTTTAATTTTTAAGAAAAAACGTAGAGAAAGTTTCGTGCTTTTAGCTGGGACAGACGAGTGGGTGTGGATGTACCATAACCAACCATGGCATGGGGACCTTGAAGTCGAAATCTGATCAGATTTCGACCTGGTAGAAAAATGATCAGATTTCGACCGGGGCTATGATTACATGGGATCATGGCATGGGGAATTCGAAAAATGATCAGATTTCCACCTTCGTAGAAATGAGATCAGATTTCGACCGGGAATTGAACACTATACATTCTAGAAAGAATAATTCAAATTTTAATTGTTAACACTGCATAATCTATAGAAGACAATATACATAAAACAGAAACAAAAAACAATAATATACATTTACTTACGTCTTATTCAGAAGTTGTTGAATGCACGAAATAAAATATTTTTGTTCAAAGGGGAAAAAAAAGAAAACTGCAACTATATATTTTTCAAGGGAGTCGATGATTTCAACTTTACTATTCGTTACAACTAACGTACACCTTCGATGAATTTTTATTGAACACAAAAGTTTCCCGAGTTTATGAAATTTAACACGCCGTTTATGTTTATTAGAGCAGAAGCTTAAGCAGACTTGAGAATGAATTTTTGGAATACATTTTGAGTATTTCCAGAAAAAATCTACTCGATGCCTGAAGCAAAAACTGTGGGGTGCACTATTTTTATGCATATTTACTAGTTCAAATCTAAAAACTCCTACGACAAACTCTCTGGTACGACTGAGTAGTTCAAATTAACGTACGGACACGACTTTAGCGGGGAATGTGAACTGACTTAGTTCACCCCAAGAAATTTTTTCATATTTATGACTCGGCCATCCTATGTACCGTGTGTCGCAAAATGTGGTGGTCAATTTGCTGATTTACCGTAAGGATTACTGTTTACCTGTATGGTTTATCTAGATACCTGTATAGTATGTCTCATTGTAAAGATAAAAATGTGAATGGAATTTTTCTTTATGAAATAATTTACTAACTGTGCAGATGGTTATGCGTAGTCGAAATCTGATCATTTATCTACCCGGTCGAAATCTGATCAGATTTCGACTTCAAGGTCCCCATGCCATCCTATACCATCCTACTATACTATACGGGTTTCTTTCAGGTAAAACTTTTAGAAAAATTGAGAAAGTATTAAAATGACTTACTGAACAAACGCCTCGTCCTCGTCCTCTTGACGTTTCGCTTGTTCTTCCCGTATACCATCGTATTTCTCGAGCAACGTATTGTAATCCGGTTTCACCAGCCTTTGATTGAGTTCTTTCAGTTCTTCCAGTGCTTCTAAAACTGCCATCTCATTCCTTGAGGCTTGGGTTCTCTTCTCCAAAACTTTCATAGGGTTCGTGGCTTCATCTTCTTTCTCAGCAGCTTCTTCCCTCTCGGCTTGCTCTTCGGCCAGTTTCAAAGCCATGAAATTTCTTGTTGCCCCAGCTTCAATAATGTAGTCCGTGGTGACTGGGTCTGTCTTGAAGGAAATCTCTTGAAGACACCGGGTACACTGGAAAATAATATTCAAGTCAATATAATTTCGACCATTTGTAAGAACAAAACAATTTAGCAATCTAAACTCCAAAACGCGTATACTACTCAGCGGTAGGTTGTAGAACTTACCTTGATATAAAATCGGTAAATCCGAATCCCCAAATAAGTTTCATTCTCAACGTCTTCTTTCCTAGCATTAAATTTCTTTCCTTTGTAAATGTATTCTCCGCAAGTGTCACAACGCATGTTACAAGGAGCCATGAGACGAACAGTGAATTGTCGATTCTTCGTTTGCCGTGCTCTTGG
>JAQGCB010001088.1:0-16264 GCA_034698835.1 Protaphorura tricampata | reverse complement strand
ACAGGATTTAGATCAACACTCCATTACTCACTCTCTCATTGTCATTCCAATTTCCAACCATTTGAGTCCAACGGAGTGGAATGACCAGAATTGAAATGAAAGTCCAAATAAATGTCCTCTGTTCTGTTCTGTTGTGCTTGTATGTGTAGGGGTCGATCGGTTGCGACCGTCGCTCTGGTTCATAACACCATCAAAAAAACACCCCTTCCTTCATGTGTTGTGTTGTGGATGTATGTGGTTTGTTATTATGTGTCCATTCCAAACTCCATCACGCTCTTTTGAGTCTGGACTGGACGCAGACGGACGGGTCACTCGTTGAGGACGAAGAAAATGTCTGGGTCGGTTAAAATTGACTGCATGGTTGAGAGAACATCAAGTCCAGACTGTGGAAGGAAGTGGAGGAAGCTAGGGGAGGGCAGGAGTCGTAGTCGTAGTCGTGCCTGTTCACTCTGTTATGCTATGCGTTTGCTTATGCTCGTATGCTCTGATTCTGGTGTTAGTTTCGGAAGTAATAGGTTTGTGAAGGTAAAAGTAGTCGTAGTCGTAGTCGTCGTCGTCCTTCCCGTGATTTCTTCTCCAAATCCTCACGAGATTTCTTCATCGTCTGGAACATTGAAGTCTAATGAGTTTCACGGGGGGTTCTTTCTATAGTTAGAACGTTACTCCATGGTAACTTGTGAAAGGATCGAAGAGCACAAGCACAGAGCACAGCAGATGGTTCCAGTTTCAGTATCCAGTCCTACTTCTACTTCCAATCCAAACTCAATGTGAATGTCTTTATTGAAGTTCACCTAAATTACCAATAAAGAAAAGCCGGGTTTTATGGGATACGACTTAAGCTAGAAAATCAAGAAACCTCCTTGCTCTTCTCTGCCTGCCCTTTCTCTTTTTTTCTTGCAAAAGAAGCAGAGAAAAACCAACCCGGGTAATGTACAAGCACATGATCCGATTCGTAAAGAAAAATTACCCCAAGTCGATCCTATTCCAATCCAATGCATTGCATTGCATTGCATAGTCTATAGTCTAGATCCATGCACTCCTACACTCTTCTCCTTCCTACCCACGCCCGGTAATCCTATCCTATATCCGTTTTCGTTTTCGTTTTCTACCTGAGTCAGCAGTTGAGCAACGGAAGAAAAAAAAACTAATCAATATCAATTTCCTCATGCTGTTCTTGGTTTTACTTGAATTGAATGGAGGAATTATACCCTTTCTTTTCTGGCTAATACGTACGTACAACTCAAGTTGCTTCAATTGACTGACATTGCAGATTCACCGAATACTTGATCCAGTAAAATTTGGTCATAGCGTACGTACACCGAACATGATGGCAGAACGCTTGCCTTTGTAATATTAAAGTGGTCGAATTTAAGCGTGGCGTCGGCTCGGGGTGGTACGGTATATCCAGATTTTATTGCATTAGTCGGACATTCGGCCAATTTTATGTGAGGCTCTGGAATCCTCAGACTTCGACCAATTACAATTACATTTGTAATTGAATTGTAAAATAACAATTACTTACAATTACGTAATTGTAATTTAAATTGAAAACTCAATTACAATTACGTAATTGTAATTGTAATGTTTGCATAATTTCGTCTGTGATTTGTAATTTTTGTAATGTAATTGTAATGTGTAATTAATTACACTTTTAAAGTAAATGACCTAAGTCTGGATGGAGTCCTTATATTCTGCGGAAATTCAACATATTAACCAACATTCTGAAAATTTTGTGTGATATTTTCTGGAAATTCGGCGTGTATATAAAAGTTACGTTCTAAACTTTGGTCAATCCTCAATCCAGATAGGATTGGTATTTCCCAACTTTTGCCCGATATTCTGAGTGCACCCGGTCAACTCAACATTTACAGGATAGTTGACAAGTTTTGCCAAAGATTCGTGCAGTTCTCGCAGTGATATACGGGTATTGGATCACATGGAAATCGTTGACATCAAACTAATTTGTGAGTTAGACATACGTACATAACATGATAGGCCAGAAAATTTGGGTACAATATGAGTGACCCCGGCTCATTTTCGAAGTGTAATTATCTTCAAATTACAAATTACCTCAATTTATTTGTCACTAATTAATTATAATTACAATTCCATGGATCTTTTCGAAGTAATTAATTACAATTATAAGTAATTGACTTTTGGTGAAAGCAATAATTACTACTTCGTAATTGTAATTTATTGTAACTTCGTAATTCATTACAAACCAATGTAATTTAAATGTAATAACACCTCTGAGCTAGGGTAACCAAAAGTTTCCCCGCATTTTCTGCTCCACCCTGTAGCTGTACACGTACATACCTTTTTTTTCTTCTCCGTTGGACTTTCACTTCCACTTTCTTTCGTGAAGACAACAATGGAGATAATGAAGGAGAGAAAAGCGGAGGCGACGAAAAGTTTTCCTTTTCCTACCACGTGTACGTGTTCATGTCCATGTACATGTTTTGGTTCGATTTCCTTTATTTTGAACAGTATTTTTACACTCTACGGTTAGACTGCACTGCGGGAGACACACACACACACACACACGAGGTCTGTCTGTATTGTATGTGAAGTGAGTTTGAGTCCGGGTTCCGTTCGCGTTCCGGGAAGCAGAGCAGGTACGGTGTGAACGTGAGTCAGAACAACTCTGAGTTCCTTCGGCCCAAAGATACCCGGTTTTGAAGGGAAGAGAAAGTCGGGTAGTACATGGACATGGACATGTAGTAGTAGTTTCAGTTCAGTTCAGTCCTTTTCTGTGTGTACGTATGTTTGGGTTGCGTGAATGTGAAGTTTCCTAGGGAATCCATGCTCTTCCTTGCCTTTCCTTCCCACACCAGCATAGTACAAGCACAACCCAACTCCTTCCACTTAAATTCATTCCCGATTCAGTTCATGCTTCAACATACACTTCTCCGTTCCTTCCTTCCAACTCTACCCGGGTACTACAGTCCCAGTCCCAACCATCATTATTCCCGGCCATTCTGCCGTCTCATACCTCAGGGGGATATACGGACTGGATTACAACTCTACTCCTTTTCCAACTGGAGGAACTAGAACTGGACTGGACTCTACCCCTCACCCAGTCGAGTCCTCTTCACATGGTCCCAAATAAATTGCTCAACATTTACCCTTCAAACCAAGTCTGTTCGGAATGTAAGACAATCAAATCTGACAACACATCATCCTTGTCGGAGTGAATTTTTGTATTCGGTCTTTTTCTCGACTGAATAAATATTGTAGTTTATAAGGAGACAGATTGCGTAGGTATGTCAAATCATGTACGTACAGTACACACGTACGTATGAATGGATTTCCAAACAAGTACGATCATTGGATCATTACAAGGCGAACAAACCTAACGAGCCAGACAGAAATCGAATTGAATGCATGCACCTGGGGAGTCGTCTTTGATATCGAATTTCGATAGACATGTCAAAAACCATCTGGTTTGTGTAAAGATCAAAGAAAACTCACGATCAGTACAACCGAGAAGCAAAGCTATACCCCCCCCTCCAACCCATTTGAATTTTGAATTTTTCTTTCGAAAATAATATGAGAATCCAATTACACGCACACATATTTGTGACCCTGTACATGAAGACCTCTCCGATTTCCCCCTCTCTCTTCTCTCGTCCGCAATAAATAAATCTATAAATCAACTCAAAATGATGTGGGTGTCATTTGGAGTCCTTATTTACATACTCAAACATAATCTATGTGAATGGATGTGAGCTACGTGGAAAATGCTATTGAATGTGACTCGAATAAATCTTATCAAAGTTTACGAAAACGTAAAGGAGCACAGGAAGTGGAAGTGGGATTGCACAGCATAGCAGTAATTGGACAAATAAGTAGAGCAATCAAGTCCAAGAGACTTTAATTAATGCTTCCAACACTTACTCTACGTCTCCACATAAAATCTTATACATACAAGACAACTTTTACAACTTGGAATTTTCTCTCTCAAGAAAACATAAACGAGAAAAGTAATCGGCCCAGTCAGCCGTGGGGTCAATCGATGAATCCTGTTCGACGACTACATATACGTACACGGTACACACTCGTATAATTATTTAGTATTAGTATAGAGTTGGAATTAATTAAAACTTGCAAAACTCGTCACCTTCCAATCACAGTTCAATGAACATTTATCACAAGAGCTTTGATCTCTGAACTGTAATGTCAACCAAATTCTACACGTGCCAGCAGTTCTCTTAATCTTAATGAATGAGCAGAATTCCATAGAATTTTCGATACAACTTTAAGCTTATCTTAATCCTTGGCACAAGTTCTCAACTTTTATTGTGCACTTTTACGTTATACATGCAATGTATTGTTGCGCTACAGTACAAAAACTCAAGGTAGGTTTTTGCCATAAATGTCAGTAAGTAGGATTTGGGTAAGAAAGTAAGAAAAAAAGTATGACGTGACCGAAGACCACAATAGTGGATTTATGGTGAAGTTATATAACTGAGGTCTTGTCCGATCGGACTACGATAGTAAGATTATTCTTTCACCTCCTTTCTGAAAGGTTTAGCCACAGCTCACCTTAACAGCTCAGAATTTCTGTACATGCACTCAAGTGAAAAGTTTATGATGGGATAAGGCACGGATTTAAGAAAATTCGGGGGAAAGTCTGCTTTCACCGGAATCTACAATTTCGGCCTGAATTTATTTTGTATTACCACAATAATTATAAAACAATAGAAACATTTATTTTGGTAGAAATGTTAATTTTATTCAAATTATAAATTCAGTTGACTGTAGAATTGATAAAACTTTTAGCGTCATCGAATAAATGAAATTGGGACATGTCCAATGTACATTTATTTGTAAGTAGGAATTGTTTTAAAGCCTTTTCGGCCATCCTCCTAGTTTTCCCAGCAATGGGATCAGTCACATAATCAGAGTAGCTCGAAACTTTTTCTATATCTGTGATATCCGATACCAAATCATCAGAATATAAATAATCCGATTTTTTCTTGGAGCAAAAAATGTCAAACTCATTAGCCGGATCATGTTTAGACGGCATAATCCTTACATCCTTAAATCCCAACTCTTCGGCAATTATCGCCAGTACTTCAGGGTGTATTCCATCATTTTTTAATTTATCAATATGGTTTTTCAGGGAAACTAGATAAGGTGTACTGTCCGATGATGGCAGCTGCACGTAATTCAAGCCATGTGAGTACTGATGAGTTCTTGCATTTAAAATATTCTTGACTAAAATACTATTGTGAATTTTTAAGACTTCCCGTAAATCTTCGGCCGTTTGACCGAGTTTCCAGTCAATGACTTCAGGGACAAACTGCTTGGAATCACGATGTCCTTTAACATGTAGAACCACGTGGTAACGAAAGTCCATCATTTCATTGTGAAAAATACCACGGTGGTACAGAATATCAAAACCAGAAATCAAATCCGAATGATTTTTGACAAACAGTTCAAAAAATGTGGGATGAATATTTAACTCATTTTCAAAAACTACGGTGTCTCGAACTGCAGCCACGAAATCTTCAGGTGTCGTCTCATCCTCATTTAATTTGTACAACTGAATTGCAGTTTGTAATTGTTCCAAATGTGCTAAACTGAGGAGATCACCAAGAAATATTTTGCCTCCAGGTTTGCATAATGGGATGAGGCCATCCAAGACTTCGATCAAATACGCAGCGCTTTTAAAATATTGGACTACAGAGTTGCAAATGATTGTGTCGAAACTGTTCGGGGCTGCAATTCCCAGTTTTTCATCGGGTAGATCCGTTGCTTCGCACTGTTTCAGAACTACATGTTTGTAGTCAGCCTCAGATTTGGCCAAATTATATTGCAATTTTTCAAGGGATTTTGAAGAAATGTCTGTACCAACGTATGTCTTACATTTGGGATCACGTGCGATAGGAAGTAACAGTAGCCCAGAACCACATCCTACCTGGAATGTAAGACAATCAATGATTATACATGAATAAATTACCAAATAGACACGACAAAACAAACCTCGAGAATAACGGACGGATTACAAGATTCTAAGATGACACGAACAGTGTTGTTATTCCAAGCCACCATTTCATTGACTGGAATAGGAGCATCTGTGAATGAACTCCTCCAGCCATGATATGGATTTTCCTCATTTACTTTTGCATACATAAAATCAAAAGTAAATTGCCATTGTCGTGTGAAACTTTTGACGATAGAATCACGTCTGCCCAGCTCGAGTTCAATATTCACCCCGATCTTCCCACCATTGTTCAAAAATTTCACATTCTTAATCGGTGTATGATTTTGCAACAGGGTTTCCAACTTTTTCATCTCAAAACAAATTGGTTCCTTGATTTCACCCAATTTAATACAAGGAGTTGAAGCAATGATAGTAATAAACTTGTGTAGATCGTCCAGAAATATATTGTTATCGAAATATCCTGGACGAGCAAATTTTAATTTTCCACCATTTTGGATGATTATTTCCTCTTTGTTTGGAAATCCAATTCTGTATATCCAGTCGGTGTAATCAGCGGTACTGGTGCTGGTATCGCTTATATATTCATCGGATATATGAATGGAATGTCTTTCAAAAATATCGCGACGATAAGTTAGTTTGGATTTCTGGGTCTTCCACGATTTATATGTCTCTCGAACAATTGCCGAGCAATCGGCGTCGTCCCGAATTGGCGGAAAGTTATTAAACGTGGAGCTGGACAAAATGATATTCCCGAGACCGGCTTTTTCTTCTAATTTTTTGTCATATATTTTAAACCAGAAGTCATCACTGCTATTTGTAACATCCCCCAATTTTATTAAGAATATGACGGTCAATGACAGAAGAATGTCAGCGGGGTCATCAATGTTTGGAAATTGAGCTCTCAGTTTTGTCAAAATATCTTCACTCAATTCGACCGTGGCTGTAATGTTTTCACTTGGAATGATTTTTGTCGTGTGAAAAAATTTGGATGGGAAGTCAAATCTTCTGACATTTCTTAATTTCTTTATCCAATACTCTTCAAATTCTTGTACATTTTTCTCCATTGAATCCTCCATCCTAAAAAATATAGATTTAAAATGAGGGAAGCACATAATTAAGCAATTTTAATAAACAAATCAATCAACCTAACCTCTTTTGCCAAGTATCAAATTTGATCGATGCAAACAGAACGGGACAAAACCGAAAATTAAGATTTGTTCTTAGCAGTCAACAATTGACAACAAGTTTAACGACCGGCTCGGCTCAACACTGACTTGAATCTCGTATCGAACTTACTCTGTGATAAACAGACAATTATATATATTTAACATGCACCCTACTTTTCTCTCCTAACAATCAATGCACAGGGAGGCACACAGCAGTGCTGCAGTTGCAGACGATCGGTCTTACATTAATTGAATGTATGACGTAGTTAATGGACCACCTTGTACACATACATGTACGGGCCGCAACTGCAATGAGTTAGTGTAAAACCTAAGAAACTCATGCCAAGTCATAAAACATGTTTACTTTGTTTGTTGAATGGACTCGTTCAGTAGGTCCAAAACTTTGTGAACGACTCTCTGACCGAGATTCAACCAAACTTGTCGGAATAACCGGATATTTAAACTATTATTCCCGCATGCAAAGAAGAAAAGAAAAACTAGTTCTAACTCTATAATGCTCAAATGGGTTTTTGACTATAAGCAAACTCTATCTTCAAACTTTTTGGGATCATTAATTCAAATTAGGGTGTTGAAATCAAGTCAGACCGGGCCGGGAGAGAGGGACAAAGGAAGTTACGGAAGTCATTATGGCATAGACTAAACATTAAGGGACTCAAGTCAAATTGACCTACATCGCGCCGCGCGCCATAGTCTTATTGTTATCAAATAAGAATTCATTCTGTTCACCATATTTTAATTGATGGGTAATGAATGATCTGTGTGTATTGTAATGGTATCCAATCCTGACCATACTCTGGCGCTGTAATACTTAAATATTTGTGAAAAAAATCAGGATAATTGATATACAATACAAAGTAACAAACAAACAAACCACTCCTCTCTAGCTGTCCTTGAACTTGAGCGCGTGCAGACTATGAAAATAAAAATCCACACAAGCACACAATAAATTATCTAGTCAGATAATCCTGTCATGCTAACATACGATACAAAGTGTATTTGAGAATTTATTGAGTTTTTGTCAACATAATTTAAGCACAAAATGAACGCATAATATTAGTAATGTATACACACTCACGAAGTCACACGAAAGGACAAGACCTTGACGAATGACAATGACAAAGTCGATGTATAAATACTTTGGGCACTCAATTTAAAAGAGTTATTTGTTCTGCTGCGTTTTTTGGCTAAAAATTTCTTTTTGAGTGTGAGAGATAACCATTCGTTCAAAGCAATGAAACAGGACAGAATCCCGATTTTGGATTGTTCGGAAATCTCTGGACCTTTGAAAGATGTTCAGGACACACCAGCTTTTCAACGTTTTACAGAGGAACTGGGCGAGGCTATGAGTGGCATTGGATTTGTGTATCTTGTAAATCACGGTGTTCACTCAGACTTGGTTAGTAGTTTTAATTTCATAATTCTTAGAGAATGCTCGAATAATCTCGAATATTTTTTTTGAAAAAGGTTGAAGATATTTACGCCAAGTCCCGAGATTTCTTCCAATTGCCTGAAGACGTGAAGGCCAAGTACCAAAAGAAAAATGCAATTGAAGTATTTCACGGATACACTGGAACAGATGATGAAATGTATGTTATTGTAATTTGCAGGGTGGTTCATAAATTTGTTGTGGTCCATCCCACCCAGCACTTATTAAAATCTCTATTTAATCGTAGTGTAAATGAGAACCGGAAAGGAGGCTCAGATAGGAAAGAGGCCTGGGATACCTGGGGAAAAGAAGCCATGGATGAAGCCTATTTCCCATCAGAAGTCCCAGGATTTAAAAGTGCGTTTGATGAATGTCGAGTGGCCACGAGTGAATTGTCTAAAAAATTACTCAGAGCATTCGCTGTTTACTTGAAATTGGATGACCCAGACTTTTTCATTAAAAGACATCGCGCAATAGAAGACCAGAATATCCGGTCACAAAACGTTTTCAGGTCAAATTATTACCCACCCATGGAGTCGGGTCAGAGTTTTCCGGCGGATGCCATGCGATTGACAGAACACATGGATTGGGGGACATTCACATTTTTATTCCAGGATTCTACTGGAGGATTGGATGCTAAGAATGCAAATGGAGAATGGATTCCTGTCCCACCGATTAAGGATTCAATTATTCTCAATGCAGGGCTTATGTTGGAAATGTGGTCTGGTGGTCATTTTCCTGCCACGGTAATATTCTGAACCGTTTTGTCGTTTTAAAATGAGTTGACCTCTGACATATCTTATTTACATATTGCAGCCACATCGGGTCCGATTGATTCCAGCTCTTGCGAATAAATTAAGACAGAGTTTCGGATTTTTCCTTCAACCTGATGGAGACACTAACTGTGTGCCAGTTGTACCTGAGAAATCAACATGGAATCCAACATACCCAAAAGTTGACAAAGAAACACATTACGAGTACTTTCAGAACCGAATTCGAGCAACTCGAGCTTATTAGTGTTAATTAATTCTCGAATTAATTATGACCAAGCTGTCACATAGTTCAATTGATTTCATCAAGACAAGATTATTTTTGAGGTACTATTTCTTTACTTTTTTTCCGGATACTATATAGCAAATAAAAAGTTTGAATCTATTGCTAGTATCGGATGTCCGCTGATGATGTTAGTTTTTTTTAATAATTTCTCCGAATATGTTGGACCAGGTGTGAAACCTGTTTTCATACAACTTTCACCTTCAAACATACATTGAAGGTGACAAAAAATTCAGTGAAGGTGAATAATTAATAGAGAGACCGATTATTGACAGATTTGTGATTGATGTATAAAATTAAAATTGTATCTATTTTTCCTTAAGTACTCCAAAAAAAGGTTGTCAGAATTTTAATATCGGCTTCGTTAGTAAATCTATATTTACAGAATCAATAAAAATAAAGGCACCGTAGTGAGGTTCATTTTTTTATTTCTGAAGGCGAATCCGTCTCTGCCAAATCCACTTTTTCATTTCCTTCATCTAATTTTTTTGCAGCCTTTTTTTCGTTCTCCTCTGCTGCTAACTCAGCTTCCATCGTAGCTTTCTTGATCTCCATTTCCGCTCTCTGAATCAGAAGATCATAAGATGAGAGAATGAGACAACCATGAAGGATTTCATTTATGATTTCTGACATGTTGTTTATTATGATTAAATCATACCCATTTCATTTGTTTCTCAATGAATCCGTCATAGTCAGTGGAAATGTCAACGAAATCGGTCTCTGGAATTGGGATGTCCGGGTCTATCACTAATTCTGCACTCATTTCACACAAATTAAATCAGAAACGGAACTAATAGAAACTTAGGAATTTCGAATCTATCGTTTTGCGTGTCACTTAATCAAGTTATACACAAACACAAGTGTTATTTTGTAATATTTACTTTGCATGTGTTTACATCCACATGCATTGTCATTACAATTTACAATCAAACTGAAAAGAGATGCTAAGCATTCAGAAAGTCTGACTATGTTGTCTGTGTTGTAAGCTGACCGGTATTTCAGGATTTGGTCCGATCATTATTTCACAATAACAATGCATAATGCATAGGTAATATGAGAAAGAATTCCACGCTATGACCTTAACTGTACGCAAAATCAAATGCATTTTAAAGCAAGACTTCTTTGATATTGGTCAACAACTTCAACTTGACCTTTAATTTCCAAGTTCAAGACCAACAACAACAACAAGGGTGTTTGATTTGTTATGTTAAATACAAAACAGCAAAACCAGTAGAAAATCAGAAATTACAGAAAATACGAACATTATTGTGATAGCAGGCACGAAGAGGCGGAGAGGCTCCTCAAATATCTATAGATTGCCGTTATTGGATTTTGTTCAATATGATATCAAGGACTGGACCACCGTAGTCGCGTCACTACCGTTAAACTGAAAATGACGTGACATTCAACATTATTGATCCGCAGCCTCTGGAGCTAATTAATCGGATTTGAAAAGACCCTAATAGATGATGATTGACTGTGTGGGTTCGCTGTGCAATTTGTCTACGTGCTGATGACCACACCGAAACTCGAAACACGACAAGCCATCATTCATCACAATTTCCGGACTCAGCACATTCGCATTCGCATTGGTATCCTTACTTCTACTGCCACTGGCATTTTCCATCTTTGAATTAGGGGCTGAGGCTGAGATGAGTATTCAAAAAGTCAAGTCACACCTTTGAGGACAGGACGCGAACTCATTTGGGTTTAGTTCATCAATCATTCCTTGCCTTGGAGAGTGAATAGATGGAACGAACGGGTGTGAGGAAAAGATGCAATTCAGAATTCAGTAATTACTACAGGATGGACTTTATGTTCCGTGTGTGCCGGCACGGCATGCTATAGCCATAGCCATATACAAGACCATGAGCTAATCTTCTCAACAGAATCCATACCAACATTCTAACCATGAAGCTTATCTTCCAAGAACGGTTTACTGGGTAGAACATGGGACAGTGTTCCTTTATCCGATCATAGAATTTTGCTATTGGACTGTAAGACTATATGACTTTGCGCGTATCCGATCTCCTGGCTCAGCACAATGCACAACCAGAGCACAGCAGCGGTTTTGCAGTGATGGATTACAGAAAATTGAATTGACGGATCATCTGCATCCGTTGTCTAGAGATTAATCATCTCATCTATCACTCCTTCTCACTCTACTCGGCTCAGGTGATGTTCGCTAGATATATCAAGCTAGAAATACCATGTTGAAATTTGGAGGATAAGGTTAAACCATTTAATAATTAGATTAGAATTGACTTTTAAATGCGCATGCATATTTAAGTTTTTACTCGTCACTTTCATTATATAGAGAAAGTGTAATGTTAAATGGGAAGACAGAGAAAGTGAATTCAATCAGACGGTAATATTCTTGTCGGACATCAACGCACTCTTGTACTACTGTATTGTATTCAACTAATGTCATTGCGTATATCGCCCATAATCACGATAAGTTAAATCACACTGATTCATCAGCGGGTGCATCCAATTCCTAATTGACTATCTAAGAGCTTTTATAGACATTTCTTATGAGCATTCCCTGGAACTGCAACAGTGCTTCACTGATTGATAGAACAGACGAATCTAAAATAAATGCATTGAAGAACAAATTGAACATTGGACAATATATTCAGAAAACCGGAGTTGTATATTTCATTATTAACAAAACAAACACAAATAAAATAAAACAAGTAATATATTCCATAATGACTTTCGTTTTTGCGTGAATGTTAGAGGAATTAACAAGAATATTTGGAAGTGACAATTTAGAGAGATAGTGCGGAGCTATCGCGGTCACACAGGGATAAGAAACATGGACATATTTCTTGGGAAACTTGGGATTTAGGAATGGCCTCAATGTCAGTTAGTCTCGTCTGCTTCCTCCAAGGTCTCATAACCTTCTGTTTTCATATCATTGAGTCCTAATTCTTCATTTTGGTCAAATGTTCTTTCGTATTCAACAATTTCCATCTGTGGGTCATCGTCAGGTGCATACACATTCTGGAAATAGTAATAAAAATACCAATATAAGAGCAATTCCATTTTATTAATCAGAAATCTTATTTCGAGTGTATTCATTCGTAGCTCCGCGTAGACGTAACGATGAGGAAATCAATTCCAAAAACTTAATTTAAAAAATGATGCATGCTAAAATTTTAATAGAATTCCATACCTGAAGGTAACTGTTTCCAGCTGGATCATCCATAATAAGCTTAAACGGTGCTTCCAATGCAAGAAGTTTGTCAAACTTTTCACCAAAACATTTCATTTTTTGTTTTATGCCCGTCTCAGAACTGTCACCACTGATTAGAGGGTTATCTTCAACTAACTGCTTCCTGATATCCCTCAATAGACCTATAAAAATTAGTAAAACCATGCATTAAAATTCAATAATTCTGAATCTTCTTAAGTCTTAAGTGATTGTGAATTCAGTATTAATGATACCTTCCAAAGTCGTGAATTTTCCACCAAAAGTCCCTCCACTGACTTCCAATTCCAAACTGGGAATCTCAAGTGAACAGGTCTCCGACTGTACAAAATAACAGAAAATGTGGTGGAGAAAGTGGAGATTATATTCAAAAAGTGTGGAAAAATTAGTATTCCTTACCTTTAGAATATCGCGAGACATATCATCGGCATTTTCAACTGTCAATGTTATTTTCCGCCCCTTCTCTTCGATTCCACTTCCAGACTTGACTTCATTGGTTCGATTCCCACAAGCATCACAGTCTGACGCCATAATTATCACTTCCTTAAAATAAGGGATTTTAGTCACCTTCATTTTGGTTGAACAAATGGATTTACAGTCCGGACAATTTGTGTGGAATTCATGGACTTCGTCTTCAATATTCAAAGCTTCATTTTCTTCATTCTCCTTTGCTTTATCAGCTTCTGCAGATGTCTCCGCTAGTTCAAGTTTTGAAAAAATCCCTAGCAAATGATCCTCTTCATTTTTTCTTTCAAAATGAGTTGTACGAAGTTCAGCGTCCTTCTCAGTCGGTAAAAAGTTTTCACGTGGTCCAATGAAACTATTTCCACTGATATCTCGTACAATCTAAAAGCAAAAATTGTAGGATTTACATAAACTGTAATCATTTGGTTAATTAGATAATCCGAAATCCAAAATTTAAGCTTACCAGATTAAAAGGAAGGTCTCCAGCCTTGTAAGGCATAACTTTGTTAATAAATCCTTGAATTTGTGTATATTCTTCAGGGTTCAACAGTTGTCGTCTCGGTTGATCTTGCTCCAATCCACGGATTAGCCTGTCCAGAATACCTTCCACTGTCGTGATTTGACCTTTCCTTGTGTTTTCTCCAATCTCAAGTTCCAACTCAGGGATCGAAATTGATGAGTAATCGGAAGAGATGACTTGGCGATTCAAATCAATTTTTCCCTTGACTTCTAATCGGATCTCGATCCCTTTCTCAGGAATATCACCAGCAGGTTGAATTTCATTGTTTACAAAATGGCAGAAAGGACAGGAAAATGAAGAAATGATCACTTCTTTGTAGAAAGGAATTCGAGTCAGAAGCAGTTTTGTGGTGCCCTGTGAATAAACAAACAAGAAATTGTAAAAGTTACAAAGATTAATTAATTATTCAGCAACCAGAAACCATAATTCGGTTGAATAATACTGATACTGAATATTCGGTCATATTGTATTTGGAATGTATTGGTATTAATCACGCACGTGTTTTAGTTTGAACACTCATTGATTCTCTTTCATTCCAGACACTTGCCCGCCCGCCGGCTAATAAAACTGTTATTTTAATTGACTTACATTTTCTTCACAATTGACACAGAAACTCTCAATCTCCTTGACCTCCAGACCAGTGTCATCCGCATCAATAGGTTTGAAAAATTCTTGACCATTTGTCTTTTCACCTCCGGACTCTGCCATGATTCCAAATTCCGAGTTGAATTTTCTTCGTAATTCTTATTCCAATTCCAATACAAATATTTGGAGCCACGAAGTAGAAGTGAATGAATATTTAACCGGAAGGACCCTTAAAACCAAAATGGTTATCAGCGATGATGAAATATCGAACAGTGGTTTCTCTGCTGTCGTTTATTAAACGAAGATTCTGATTTACAATTTAGATTCTAAAAATTATTAGTAATTTTTTGTGGACTAGATTTCCATGTGCTTTGAATCGTGTTTCCCGCAAAGACACATTGAGCGAATCTGACAAGGGAACCACTCTGACTGATTCCTCAGATTTACAACCAAATATAATTATAGTAATATTACTTTTCTGTCGAAGTAATTGTACTTGTATTTAAGTACTCTTGCTGTACTCAAATACTTTTCAAAAAGGAATTGACCAAATCTAAGTTTGGACATCTGTGCCCTATATTATGTAACGTAACCACTTCTTCTGGAAAGATTAGTTTTCACTCCTTGCAGCTAAAGCAGTTACCTTTTGGGTAATGTCAAAACTCAATGGTGAAAATCCTTTGTTGAGTTTCATCATTTTCTCCGAAGTAGAAAGCGTCCGAAAACTATACATACATTTCTTCCACTGCCCGACTGACCTCAAGAAACGTGTCGGATTTAAAACGTTTCATTAAACGTAAACTATATTTATATTTAGCTTCAGATGAATACTTACTGAAGCCATGAACTCATCTAATCGAATCTTATAAGAATGAATCGGACCGACTCGGATATAGACTTAGAAAAATAAATACACCGTGACACGGATTTTATAAACTGATTAGCACATGAAAGCAAAGTTTTTATTTGAACATGTATAAGTTCAGTAATATTAGACCGATCGATCGGAATCACAATTCACATTATTACACGCGAAATGAATTTTGAATTTGTTAATGTTTGATTCAATTAATGACAAGAGATTGACAACAGTAGACCTGTTTGCTGTGATGACCGTTTTTCCTTTGTGTCCAATTTTTCTTCCATCCTTTACAGTGGTAAATGTGACTTCTTTACAGTTTCGACCAGGACATATTTTCAAAAGGGTAATTTTGAAGCTGCTAATTGGGAACAGGAACAATGTCTTCTGGGTTAACAAAGGTAGACCTGTCCACTGAAATTGTGTGTATATAACCAGCCCGAGTCCAATACATACCAGGGTACTTTGTACGAATGGTGTCAATTGTGAGTCCAGGAGTTGATTGACAGTATTGGATTGTTAGGACCAGTTCTTTGTCATAGCCGAAGTGTTGTGCGATCGGATCTGTGAAGGAGAGAAATACTAATCGTTTCAGCTTTGGTAATGTCAAAAACATTTGAATGAAATCAAAACTTGCAAAATTTTCAATTAGTTTGATCTCTTCCAGATTTTTCATAGACTCAACGATCCAGGCTGTAGCTGCATTAGCCTCGTACAAACGTGACTCGAATTTAATCAGATGTGGGTATTGTCCACCCATATTTTGTTCAATGTATTGATTACAAATACGGTCGATTTTAAGGGACTTGAGTGCAACACAATCTTTGATCCAGAATTGAATCGGTTCCAGGTCTAGTTGAGGCGTCCTGTAGAATACCAGGTGCTCAAGTGTCTTGGTGCTCTGACGCAGCAATTGAATAATTCCAGAACATTGGGCGATAATCTGACTGCCGTCTGGTTGAGAGTCCCAAGTGGTATTATTGTCTTTAAAAGTTTTTAACTGAA
>JAQGCB010001087.1:0-16267 GCA_034698835.1 Protaphorura tricampata | reverse complement strand
AACTTGATTATATATCTCTGTTATGTCCTACTTTCTATGTTACCATTTTTCATGAATTTGTACATTTGAAATATTAACAACCCAATTTCATGTGCTATAAAAACTCAAAAGACAAAATCCATATTGCGGCACTACAGCTGCTTTTTAGCGAACAGCTCGATAAAAATTACTCACATTGGGTATACATGATTTTTTAAAGTGTAATTTTTGATATGACCGTAACAGCTTACGTATAAGCTTTCATTTGATGAAGAAAGGGCCCGAACTTTCTCCCAAGCTTTCACATGCCTTTGACTTTCTCTACTTGTGTAAACTGCAAATGACAAGTCTGCGGTTAAAGCAGTTCCATTCGCATTCGGCTTTCAAAGCATAAAATATTTTAAAAAAATCCACTCGGCCATAAACTTAAGTTTGTTTTGTAAGCCTTTTTGTACATCCATATTCGTATATGACTAACACTGACTGGGCAAATGCAAATTGGCTAACGTCCAATACTGAATAATCCATGAGAAATGAATGTTATGGTGGAAATGAGTCAGCAAAATTTAATATCTTGGTTTTCGCTTATGATATGGTTTGCTTCTTGCCTGTATGGCTATCTTTCTTATTTTTCTGACCTAATAGTAATTTATTCACAATCTGAAGCATGAAGCAGTTTGGTAATCAAGAATTTATGACAAGTGGCATCTTTCCCAATTCTACTAGGCTTGAGCTAGAATCGAAATTTGCTCACTCATGCGTGCTAGTGATTAACAAAATTTCTATCCGGGCTTGTATTCATTCACTTGGCCCATTCAGATTGTTCGCGACTAGAAATTCCAAAAATTGAGGCTAGAAATAAGATTCTATTCTAGGCTTGACCCCTAAGTGAATATTAAAGAAATCGAGAACCTCAAGGAAATACTCAGGATAATTGCCAAACTCCTGTGAAACTCCACAATAGTTATACTAATTTCCCACAAAATGAAAAATTTGATCCGCGATAAAGGTAACTAGATAGCGGTTTCCCAAAAACAAATTCTTTTTTCGCAGAAAAGTACGAAAGAATTAGCGTACGTACGATTTGATTCCTTCACAGTCCTCGAGCAGGCCGTACTATCCACATCTTCTCCCAAAACACCGGCGAAGAACGAAAGCCCGATGAGGCAAACAATCACTGCACTCTTGTACATGGTAGTATTCGAATTAATTAATATTCACAGGTTAAAAACTTGACGACAGAAAAGGTCTTCCTTCTGACTAAAATACCAAGATACTGAATAACTAACTACGGATCGAATGGACTGGTCGACCCTCTGACAGAATATTTTCCTTATCACGCCTTTTTTTATTCATTAGTAGCTGACTGGAGCATTACTTCTTGGCAGAGTTCTTTGTACAGGGTCCCAAATATATACTGGACACTATAGTATGGTTCACCCGATAATTACGTTCAACGCTGAATACCTTAATATTTAAACGTTTCAGCTTGGCGAAGAAATTTAAGTACATATTTGAGACCCTGTACATTTAGTTTGAGGATATCATGAATTATCACACACCATGTGGATGTGATGTAGTGTAAGAGTAGACGTAATATTTGATTGGTTTAACATTCATCCTAGTTAAAGAAAATTGACTCTCATGTTGTGCGTCTGCCTACGCAGATAAAATTCCAACAAACCTTCCAACACACGAGTGTCATTCATTGATATTTTGATTTACTGCTACTGCTACTGTTGCTGTATTATTATTACCAATTCGTACCATTCCCGAGTGGGTACAAACTACAAACAAATTTGCAAACCCAATTCTACTTGATTGAAACGGAATCGTCTAAGTTGAATTCGCCAAGCCAATGTTAAGCATACCCATGCATGCACTGTGTTAAAAAAGTCACAATTTAAAAAATCATTCAAAAAATGAAAATATTATTTATTTATTTCAACATTATTCAATACACTCGTAAACAACACATGGTTCTTAATCAAAATATATCATACTATTTTTAAAACTCTGTGGAAATAGTGCAAAGTAAAGTACAGGATAATCAGTGCTTTTTCCATTTAGGTGTAATTTAACAATATAAGCAATTAATTTAATATTAACAGCAATTGTAAAATTACTTCATGAGTTATTCATCTAATTAGGATTAACTAATTTTAACATTATGGTTAATAAAAATTATTTCTGGTATAAATTGGACGGCAGGAATTACATTGTGTGAGATTCTGAGCTTAAAAGTATCCTAATTTTCTATCTATACATTTGTGGCATTTTGGAATGTGAGAATGGTGGGATTGTGGGGAAAATATTTAATAGTGACTGTAGGATAAATGCGGTTCTTGTGGAAAATTATTATTATATAGCTAGTTTGATTTAATTAAGAATACAATTTTTAAACTTACATCTGCGTATAAAATTTGATGCTAATTACAACATGGAAGTGTCATCGGAAGAAATTGCTTAGATTCAAATAATTTCCCTACTTTCTTTGAGTTCGATATAAAGAGAGTTTAAGTTTTCTATATTCTAAACAACATAAACACTCAGGTTTCCAGTATTTCCATGTCCATTGTGTATAGGATGATCTGGTGGGAAATGAGAGCCTGGTTTGAGACACAAATGTGCTTCCTGTAAGATTCGAAGTCGTGGTCCCATTGGAATCCCCATTTTCTGTAACCGTTCCTCCGTCAAATAAGGCAATTCCATGATACCAATGCGTTCTTGTTCAAATACTGATGCGTATTTCTGAAAAAGAAAGTAGAAGTTGAACATGAGCAAATTCAGTTCAATTGAAGGACTCATGTGTACATGTCTTCGGGTTTGAGACAAGACAAGGCATTTTATTATCTCTATCGATTAATTCCCTGTCAATCTCAAAGGACTTCTTGCGTAACGGAACAAGAAAAATATATAAAGGCACAAGTTTCTTAGTGATTTTATTGCGTCTCAAGTTATCATATCTTACGAGGAGGGGTGTCCGCGTGTTGTAAAAACAGAGATCTTAGAAAATACATGCTATCTTTGCTCAGAAATGAGAAAACAACAAAATCTCGTTATAACGTACAACTTTTCATTTCATAACGTTTGATGGAATGTTTTCTGCCAGGGATTTGGAATAATTTTTAGTAAAGGGTCCAAAAAAGATGTGATCTGGTAATCCAGGTTTACACTTAATGTGCATCTCTTGTGCTATATGTTCATAAGTTAAGACTCGTCCCATGTTTGTAAATGTTATTTGAATACATATCATGTTCTCTTCGTAGACTTTATATAAGCAGGGTGGGCCAAAAGTAACTGTCTGTATGTTGTAGCATGGAGAAAATTAGATTGTCACAAAATTGTCTGAGTATACGAGAATCCATGTTTACAATAATATTTACCTCATAGCCCAGTTTTTTCAAGAAAATTCTTATGAGCGGAGGTTCATCTCCAAAGAATTTGGTGAGTTTTCTGACACGACAAGGATTTGTGAGTGAAGGCAGAGCATTTCTAAAGGACGTCCAATCTGTTGAATTAATTGCATTCGCACCTCCACCTTGCCTCCCACCGCTGCTATTTCCTCTAGTTTGACCGCTTGCTGCGGCGGCGGCCGCCACAGCTGCTGACGCTGCAGATTGATTTTGAGCCTTCATTGTCAGACTTCGGAGTTGACTTAGTTCGTTCCGAATGCTTTCCATTTCCTGGAAATAATATTGGATGTGTAAATAAAAAAGTTTCTTTGACATGACATGACATGTACAGTCCAGTCCAGGGTGATTCATAAATACTGACTATCATCACTTCAACCCACCCATATTTTTCTGGCTCATCAAAAACTATATGAGTAATTGCTTCTTATATAACTACGCACGAAATGACGTAATATTTTATGCAATAAGACATTTTCTCGTTCACTCTGCTAAATCCCATCAAAACGTTTCGGTCTGATTAAATGTGATTTGAATTAAGTGATCGTGACAGACAACCGTCTCAGAATGCCACAAAAGCACTCTCAATGCCAAGTCGGCTAATTGAATTGAATACTAGAAGTGAAGGTTTATATTACGATTACGTTTCTAATCGGAGTAAAAGGTACATTAGAGCGAAGGCTTGTTTGTCAGTACTGACTTACAAATTAAAGATGAATAGGACGTCAGTCCGTTCAGGAGTATAGGACTGATGGAAATGCAGGTCGAAATGATAGCTATACTGGGTACATTCGTAATTCAGTACACTAAAAATGAGTATACCCATTTATCCATTACTTTATCAGTTTTTGAATAGGGGAGTTTCACTTTTGTAGAGAATTAATGCTAAGTAGAAATATATTTTACAAGAAATTAATGCTGAACTGAACCAACCTGAACCATTAGATGCTGCGTCCGCATTTCGGAGGACAAATGGGCAACACTTCTCGCTAATGTAACCACATGAGACTCCAACCGTTGGAAACGTCGATTAATGCTCTGAAATTTTAAGAAAATCATAAGTGGTGTGTTATTCCTAACTGGAATATCACTTTCAAGTGAAAGTGATATTGGTTACATTTCGTCCTAAAATCATTGCCGAATTTTTGCCGTACGCAAACCCTATATGAGGAATTACAGTAGAGTATGCGAGGAGGCAGCTGTTACTCAGACTTGTTTGGCTCTGTCATTTAGCACGGAATCAACCTATTTTTTAACTGTGCACTTTTAATAACATATTTGAATAGGATCAGAAATGAAGACAATATATGGTTCTATTAATTTCGTCATGATGATGTAATAATCTGGAGCGTGTCCAGATTCCAAAAATGATTCATCATCCGAAGGTCACCACAACATACAACACACCCCTTCATTTGATCCTTCAAGCTAAAGCCAATCTAGTAATTTCTAGCAATGAGTGCGCACGAAATGTTTACATACACAAATGGAATTCGTATTCGATTTCGCAACTACTATACTGGTGTGTTTATGTATTTAGTACCTTAATATCTTTAACTTTCTTCTTGTCGTCAATCTTCTTTTTGTTTTCTCGGAATGGTCTACTACTCACAGAGCTAGGGAGTGAGCTCATACTTCCATACGGTCGACGCTTCGCATTCCTCAAATCAGATGACGGGTATCGACTTCCTGACCCAGCCGCAAACTTTTTGGCTCCAAGGACTTTTAGAACCTGGAATATGAAATACAACTGTTAAAATAGTTTCGAGGCAGCCATCATCTCCTCGCTATGTTATATGATTTCCCATTCACAGAATTGTAAGACGTGTGCGGGTGCTGACCTCTGTGTACATTGACTCCAGACTCTCCAACTGTCGCCTAATCGCATGAGCATCTGTCGTATCAATCGTTGTACTCAAATCATCATCATCTGAAGTATTTTCTGTAGGCCCATCTAACATGGACTCCAAATCAAGCCCTGTCGTAGTGGACGTCATATCCCCATTATCATCATGTAGAGAATACAAGATCTGACCTAAAATTTAGAAACATGAGAAATTGAGATTCCGTGAGAGAAAAGGAAAGGAGAATACGTACGTCTACTGCATAAAAGTCGTGGGTTTATGTTGTGTTTTTTGCTTACTCATTGCATTTCTTGTCAATTTCCCTGCCTTGGTTTGACTCAATAAGAGTTCCTTTCTTCCAACTGTAGAAGATTTGCCTTTGTCATTCACAAGACGTGATCTTGTATTCCAAGGATGTGCCCTTTGACCCGAGCCAGAGTTAGAACGTAAAAGATTTGTAGGCACCCTAGGGGATTTTGTTTTTGAGCTGGACGACGGATCTTGACCCGAACTTGGTTCAGTCAGCAGCAATCCATCTTGACTCATTTTTTTACTGTAAAAAATTATCAATAAGTAAGCATTCACAAAATTAGCATAAAATTCTGCCATGCCAGGTCAGCAGCTAATTAATTTTATACTAATCATAAAATTTTATCAGAAGCCATGCAATCCAAAGCTCAATTTCTTGAACTGTGTGTTTTTCCCTCTTACGCACAGATACTTCATGGAAAAATTTATTTGAGTTTGAAAAATAAAATAATTAGCGTATTGACGTACTTGTAAATGTTGAGATCAAATTTCTTAGGGAGTTTTGGGGAATGTGTGGATGGGGATATTTGGGGGAGGGTGTGTTGACGGGATGAATGAGGAACTGGTGACGCACTGGTATCGCCCACAATACCAGACGATCCTTGAGTTTGAGTTGATGAGAGGAGTTGTTGACTTTGACCTGATGAAAATTGCTGTGAACTCCCCGCAAGGTTTCTTGAGCTCGATTTTCCAGATGCTGATTTGGCCGCTCGTTCTAGCTCTAGTATTTGACGGATTTCTGGCTCAACGATGTCAACCCATTCGGAATCATTGCCTAAAAAATTAAAGAAATTCGTTTGGAATGTTTCATTCACTTCGAAATGGTTTCAACAAGTGCTATTTTCGGTTCATAACATTGAAGAGACAAACTTTCAGCAATAATCATAAGGCTGAATGTGTCCGCTCTATATTTCCGGACTACCAATTTTGTCTATATGTAAATCCAATGCGAATATTTTAGCATAACTGCCAAAGTTTCATTTTTACAATATTTTCTATGCTCTGCCGAATTGGTTTCTTCATACTTCCGTCTCCTACAACGTAATACCTGCTTAAAACTTGTACACGATGCTCGGCACAACGACGCGTTTCAATTTCAGGGATCACTTAAAAATGCCACAAAATCGTGACATTCTCGAGTGAATTTTTGTCAAGTGAACCAAATCGTGTAATACCAAGAGCACCTTTCATTTTCTACATTGCATACATCACCGTGCAATAATTACAATAATTTACAAAGAGCTTTCGGGAATGCGATTCCTAATTTCAGGATTGCAATTTCAAGAATTATACATTCATGCCAATGACGCCTTGAGGAAAACTGTGTACTGTATATATACGGAATAAATTCCCTACACGCGCTAAATATTCTGTCATACGCCATGTTGCCGTAGCGTTGTCTTACTTTGCCTTGTCGTGAATGATTGCTCATCTTGAATTTATAAAATATAACTCGAGGCAAGGCAAAATCCAAAAGCGTGACATAAATGTCTCAATCTCTAAATAAATCTGAGCGGAGGTTACGTGATAGGTCACAAGATACATTTGACTGACTAAGTACAAGTCTGCAAAAAGAATCTCTGTCATTCACATCAAGTTTATTCTTTAATTCAAGATAATATTTTATTTCCTACACGATCCAAGTGCAGCTCAGGCAGAGGCAAGGCAGGGTGAAATTTCTTTCCTCCTCCTAATTCTAATCTATGGACTCGTGTATGCTTTTGAAGGGCACTTTCTCTGCCGATTTGTGTTTAGAATGCTAAGTATGCATAATGTTTTCAAAATATACAAAATAAAGTGCAGATTGACAAGGAATCCTTTTCATGCGTAAAAGAAAATATTTAGTTTCAGAATTCAATTCAGGGACAAACTAAAAGGAAAACTCACCAGAAGAAATACTGTCAGCAATATTGTCTCCAAATTTATGCCGATGACCAATGAGACCATCTAATGGCGCATGCTCACTCGTATTCCCTGAATGTTGTGGTGATTTCGTCAGAAGCACAGTTCCATGCCCAGAGTCTGTGGTCGTATGAGACTGACCACTCCCAACCCTTTGAGATCCTTTAATTTCACCATCACTACTACTCGACTGATGTTGATCATTATTTGCCACTGACAAAGCTAAATTGTGTAAATCTGTTGTCATTTGTTTCAACTTTTCACTTTTTAAAGTAGATTCAGATTTTATAGCAGCGTCCGTACTCCCACTACTTCCATCACCATTTTCACGAACCCCTGACACTAACAACGGGGATGGGAGTCCCAGTCCTAGGGAAATAGAGCTATTATCTTGGGTAGGTTTCTGTGACATTGGCAATGGCGGTGGCTGATCATTATTATCGTTCCATGTTTGGGTGGGTTCCACCGCAGAATGTTTGGAATAACTGGCCAAAGTAGCAGATGACTGTTTAGTGGGTGACAGTGATGACGGAGATTTGATAGAAAATTCCGCCATTCTTGAAGAAGATGGAGGGATTGGAGGTGGAGCCTTGTCTGGATAAGGCGGTGGGTTTTGTGCTTGAGATATTTTGTCACCATTCACTAGATGGTGTTGTTGTAAGATATATCCTCCAGTCGGCGTCGTATTCGTATTTACACCGCCAGGATATTGTTTCGAAGATTCAACGAGTTTATCCAGAGCCTTCTGCGCCCTCTGGGCATGAATCCCAGTCCCGGGCGGTCCTTGTTCAGCGGGTGAATATTGCTGTAGTGGTTGGGATCTATGGAATTGACTATTGCTGTTATTGTTGACCTGATTTTGACCCTGGGCCTCACTAATAGTTCTTAGCTGAACCGACTCTTCTGACAAATTAGATTTCTGTGTACTTTTTTGAATAGCTTTTCGAAAACTCGTATTGACATTTTTTCTGTCACCATTCATTCCGGTAGAATCATTACTACTCCTGTAAGCATTAGGATTTTGACTCTGAGACACAGCCGAATTGTTGGGAGATTGTTGACCATAATACACTGCTGTAGTCGCTGGACTTTGATTTTGAAAATTATTTGCACTCGTATTATTTTGATGATGGTGATGAATTCCGTAAGAAGAATTCGGGAGACCCATATTCATATCCAATCCACCATTATGATTCGGATAATTATTCCCATGTCCATTCATATTCACACTATTTGTACCATTCACATTATTATTGTAACTCATACTAGGGCTATTATTATTATTCCCATTTCCACTCACACTTCCAAACCGACTGGAAATCATATCCTTAATATGATTATAAGTTTTGGTCGGGAATTGTTTAGTAGAATCTTTTGTTTTGTCCAGGGATAAAACATCATTCCCCGCCGACGGCGTCGTCGTCGATGATGCCGCCGAACTTACATGATTGGAAAATTGTTTTTGGGTCAGTAATGGACTTTTGGCTGGAAGTTGTGGGTTTGACCCAATGTACCCATGATTCACATTACCGCCACTTCTCATCATTCCATTCATTCCAGAAGAAGAATGTGGTAGACCATTGTTACTGTTATTTTGATGATGATGACTGGCCAGTGTTTGGTGAGGGTGTTGGAGTGACTGGACTGATAATCCCTGCTGCTGCTGTTGTTGTTGTTGTTGTAGGTGTTGCTGATATTGCTGTTGTTGTTGTCCGGGTGGGGACCGGTAGTCTATCGAGTAATTTTGTCCATTGTAATGAGGTGACATGTGTTGATAAGGAACCTGTTGAAAAAAAATCAATAAAAAATGTCAGAGGTGTATTCTGGTAATGTTTGACACAAATGGCACCTATTTTATAATGAACTTGAAAAGTCCATTGGAAGCCCCTGCATTATTTTAGCATTCCTTTGTTGCCCAATACTGCACCCTCACACACATGTAAGTTTTTTTCTTGGTGAGCATACATACCTGTTGCATCTGATAAGCCATGTGGTTGTTCCCGTCACGATGTGAATTGTTTTCACCCCGATGATTGAAGTCCAATGGAAGCTCAGGGTTCGACTCTGAAGACCTTTGCTGCCAGTCTCGTATGGACCCGGCGCCTGGTTGACCTGATGGACTGCAAATAAAATACTAATCAGAGAAATCCTTCAGAAGGAATGAATTAACTAAGTTTGACATGGTACGGCGTACGTACGGCCGTACGGGTACAGCGAGGCATGTATGTACGATGTACGCGTACGGCGTGATACCCCAAAAAAAAATTAAAAAGGTACAACACTTATTCCTGTATTCACTCCACTCATTCCAGAGTTTAAATTAATGATCAACGTCGACCACCGCAGAGCGTTATTTGACATATTGACAGTTTAATATTTATGAATTGGCCCTTCTTCTCTTAACTATCGTGTTACACGGAAAAGGTCAACTTTTGGACCCTTTAGTCCGTCCATCAATTGTCTTTTCAAAATTCTCCCTTGTCCTGGGCAGCAATCGCTTTAATTCTAATTTTCTATTCCACAGTACATTTGCGGCACGGCACGTGTTTGGTGCAGAATTAATTTATCTTGGGAGTGTAATTGAATTAACAAAGAAATTCTGAATGAAAATCGTTCGCGTCCATTTTCGTTGAGAGAGGAATGCTATTGTAGTGTGAATGCGATGGGAATTCAAATACTGTAGATCTAATGAAGTTGACTGACAAGGTAAATATCCCGTCTGCTTATTTATTCCGAAGAAAAGTTAAAATCACACTGGAAATTTTATTTCGCCAGAAGCTCTAGATTAAATTCTCTGCTTACTCGTGGCTGCATGTCTATTTCCAAATTATTTGGTATTGATAACTCATGGAATATTTACGAAACGTTCTTAATTTTCTCACTTAAAAAGTTGGTCAATTCAGGGTCTGGTAATCGCGCGAGCGGTTAACATCATCCCCTTGTCACTTTGTGAACTTAAGAATTGAGCCCATCCATCCATCTTGTCATGTCGTGACATCAAATACAATATTTACGAAGAGTGTGAATGAGAAGAATGGAGTGAGCGTGACAAACTTACCCCTTGTAAATGACAGTATCCAAACTATCAGTATTGGATGATGACAGACTTTGGGACTGGGATGAATTTGATGACTCAGGGTAGTAGCTGGATAATTTATCGTTGGACGCGGCGGTAGATCCACCGTTGAACATGGCGGTAGGATTACCCGATGAATGTTGATGGCGGTTGTGTTGATGCTGATGCTGATGATGTGCTGGGGAAGAATGTGCTGCGCCTCCTAAGTCCAAGCCAGGATTGTCAATCCCACTTTCAAGATGTCTTCCTTGCATTGAGGCCAGAAGAGCTTGCTCTTCATTGAACACCTACAAATACATGTTCAGATATTTTTTAATAAAGATAATTCCTTGTAGTACGTATTGGCCTTTACCCCAGTATATTGGGGATTCGATCCCCCTATGTTTTCGTACGATACTACGACGAAGTTCCCCAGAAAATAAACAAGCCAATTGAAGTTTAACATTTTTGGCTGCAAATGCCACCAATTTCAGGAGAATGCTCTGAATTTTAACCTTAAACCCGGAAGCTGTTGTTTTTGTTGCCCAAGAATTTCAATTTTTCAACGATCAAATTACCTATCGTAAAAAAATTATGGAAATTATGCGGAAAAAATTGTGAAGAATTCTTCTTCACTTTTTTCGAGTTTATGCATAACATAAATGAGAGTTTCTTATATGCAAGCAGTAGCATGTCTCAGCAATTTTGACAATTGCTTAACTATTTCAATTTAAGAAAATCTGTCTCATTAAACCTCATACATGACAATTTAAGTATATTATGTACGTATAATATAGCGGATCATGGCAGGCCGAACAGTTTTTGAGATGAACAAACTCGAAGCACGCTAATGTCAGCATCACCCATTCCAAGATTTTTAGGGAAAAAGCATCTTTGGAATGTACACAGGAATTTTTTACGGTTTAAGTAAAAAAAAAAAGGTAAAATAATTCCAAGTATTCAATTACACATTAAAAGCTAAAATGGATTCATTTTAGACAAGTAAAAACGATAAATTATTAATGTAATGGATTCATGAGCATTTTTTTCTCTGTGACATCATCTTTTACAGTCAAAATCCACGCAATTTTTAAAAGTGACATGTGAGCATACACATCACGTCAAATTCACATATGCCATGCCAGGTGTACTGATTACATTGACTACACCTATGATTTATTAAAAATAAAAAGAACTCCGGTTTAGAAAACGGAAGCTAATTATTTTTTAACAAGAAGCGTGCATGCTTCATGAATCAGGACCACAACGTAGAACCAGATAAAAAATCATGTGTGTGTGTACGATCGTCGCGTTCTAATGGGACAACTACAACGACAACGACGAACGCGACATTTGAGAAAACCCAGACGACGTGGACACTTTTTTGGGCAAGGATGATTTTAAACATGCTGTAAAAACGTTGGGAATCATTAGGAGGATGAGTAATGGGTTTCAAATGAGCTCTGTTATTTTTTTTTGAAAATCTTGCATCCTTCCTTCTTATCCATTGCGTTGCGTTTGCATTGTAGGATTTTCTTCCCTGTCCTGTTCCTGTCCTATGTTATCATCATATCATGCAACGTAATGTATAAGACAAAGGCAGACGCCTCTGACTGATATGCTTGGGTGGTCGGACTTTAAAATTAAAGAAGAGGAAAAAAAAAGTTGGAAATCAACTAAACGCCAGCGAGCAACGAACCATTCCATTTTCCATTTTATCTCCTGCTTGCTCCTAAACACATTAAATTCGACATTTTCGAGACTCAGAAGGTGAGAAAAAACTTCATTCCTTACAGATGAAGATGTTTTGCTCTTCTCTGACAGATTTTAAGGCCACATGGAAACCTGTGCATTAAGTCCACCTTTGGGAGTGGATTTTCCGGTCTTAATGTACAGGTAGCGATAAAATGCGTAACAATAGAGGGCGTAAATTTTTGTACCTTCTACGTGCAAATTCGCCAATATTCTCTTTCATTTTTTTCGTGGCCACATGTACCCAGTTTCTGAGTTAAATGCCTAGGACTATTTAGTTACCCCCAAAAAGTTTATTGTGATTACACAGAAACATGTCACCCTCTCTCCACACCTATCCACAAAGTCAGAACTCAAGTTGCCCATTAGAAACAATTACATTGACATTGAAATTTAGGCTATTTGAGTTTTCATAAAAACTTGATCTCAAAAAATCGCAGGTAATTAATTACGAGCCCTATCAACGTCGCAACAACAACAAAACAGCTTTGCCTGCCTGGATGTATGCCTCGTTACCCACACCAGCACCCGCACCTTTTTTTAATCCAAGGGTGAAATAATTTCTTGAATGGTACGTAAGCTTGCGATTTAATCCTATGCCATTGCCATGCTAGGATGGGCAGTGGTGCAATTTACAAGTTGTAATTAATCCTAGGGATTGGGATTGCGGGCAGTCAAAATTATAGTGGTTGTAAAAAAAAGTATTAAATGTCAGAGAGGAGTTAAAGCACCTGAGAGTCTCAGGTGTAGTAGAGGATTCTTATTAACAATGAAGTTATATCTTTCTTCACTATCTTAAAGCGGAATCAAGGCAGTGCAGTGGATTTTCATTTTATCGGGTCTTTCAATCTAAGCTTTGATTTTACTACAGTGTTACTTTATAAACAAGCAAAGCTAACAAGGAAACTACTTTTCGTGTAAAAATGTGACCATTTAGAAATTGAAAGGAGTAATCGTCAACGTTATCTGAGCTTTTTTACGTGAAAAGTGGTTCCCTCGTAAACTCCATTTTTCATGAACTGAAAATTCACTGCAAGTAAGGAAGTGTACGATCAAAACAGAGTATATTTAAGTGAAATTGACTTAAACAACACTTGAATGAATTAAAAGTTGGTTTAGTTAGTACTTTAGATTTACATTTACAACACACGGCAAAAGTGCACTACCATGTTCGGGGATCGTGTTTAATTAAATTAAAAACAACTTGATTAAATTTTGATGGGGAGGAAAGGAATTCATGATGAAATGATGCTCTTCGATGGAAATGCTTTTAATTATCTGCTCTTGTTTTCTGCGAGGTGTCCTGTCAGCTGTCAACCTGTATATCTCCAGGTGTGGTCGTGGTCTTGGTCCACACAGGGGGCCAAGTTTTTAAAATAATTGCAGAAAATTAAACCACTTTATTTCCAATTATTTATCCCAGCAATATTTTTCACGCACATACTGAACCAGTATTAAGTAGTGTAATTTTCGGGCAAGGTGTTCAGCCTACGTTTAGGGAAGCCATTCACACGTACGCATACGTCTATATGCTCAATGATTGTCTTACATTCCAGAGGCACCTCATAAAATTACAACTACTAACAGTTGCTGATATTTTAATTTAAAATTTATTTTGTAATTTATTCAATAAATGCACCCTCAGTCGTACTGACTGTCATGTTTAAATGGAAACTGACGAAATGATTTAAGATACAATTTCGTTGAGTGGCTAAAACGTCTCTTGAGCTAATGTCGAATTACTGTACTACAAGATAGTTTGGTTGACTAGCCACACCTTGTAATGTCATGAGTTTCGACTTAATCCGGAGCAGATGTAAATACTCAATCGATTCATGTTTATTGTTTATCGCTTCAATTGATCAATCAAAAACCAGTTCCCTGCTACAATTTTACATCAAATGTATAACTTAGAAAAAAAAATGTTGAGGAGAATATTTTTTATACAGAACAGACAGACTACTACAGTTTTTTTTTCAACTTAAGAATTAGTTTGAAAAAGAAGTAGTAGTAGTCGTAGTCCGTAGTCGCAGTAGCGTCAGCTTGCACCACTATTTAATTTAATGTGAGTTAGTACTTGAATCAAAAGCAATTCATCCATTACCAAATGCCAAATACCGGTAACAGCAACAGCAGCAACCAGAAAACGACATGCATAGTGGTCGTACGTGGACAGAATAAAACTAAACTAGCAAGTACGTACTTTAATCCTTCCTGTCGACAAAACATTTCACTTATGAATTTATTTCTCATCCAAAAACTACTACTGTACTCTAATCTGAAGGCATAAATGCAAAATGTAATTTATTTAGGGTTAATAAACTTTTCCAATTACTTTAGATTCCAAACCCTCAAATTAATTGAACTCAGTAACTCAGCAGAGGAATTTTTTTTTGCCTACCAGATACTTCCGTCCGGCCTCAAATTCGGCAATGTTTGATTTGAGGATTTATTTACGTTGCAGAAAAAAATTGCATTTATGCAAATATTTGTAATTGTGTTAAATTAAGCTTGTTAGGATTCACTATTCTGTTTGAAATTTGAAATAAGCTATGTACAGCTTAATGAATTCACGTATAGGATTATTCGCACATTACATTTACAGGGCAGTTCATAACTATTGACACTCAATCCTTGAATTTCAACAAAATCCGTCTATAGATAGGCCCTGATTTTGGGCTGTTGGTTGAATTGGAACATTTTATGGACCACCCTGTAATGTGATATCTAAACCACATTATATTGTTTGTTCTGAATAGAATAGAAAAAACCACACAATGCCTAAAGTTAATTTATTCAGTTTGAATGAGAGTGATACGGATGGAATGGCGTAGCATTTATTCACATTGTGGAAATGAGCCAAGTCATCAGTTCATTAGCAATCTAAATAAAACGGTCTGTTAAAAAAATCCAAACGTTCGCACAAAATTCCATAGGCATACGCTACGGATGACATTAGAAAATGTTGACTCTTCTGCCTCGTTAAATTCTATACAAATTTCTACTTAAGGCTCAAACCCAAGACAATGAGAAATAACTCGTTCAAATTTATAAACTGATAATTATAATTATAATAAGGCAAGGCGTCGTGTCCGTGTAAATATTACGATGCAGAGGTAAAGCGCCTGGTGTAAACTAATGCATGCATTGCGAAAAACCCGTTATTTCTGTTGAACACTTTTACAGTTGTTATCCCGCCACGCGGAATACAAGTTTTTCCTTAACAATTACCATTTAACTTACAACCCTTTCTAACCGCAATAATGCAAATCAGATAACATTATGGATGTGTGTTTGAGTGCGAGTCCACGCCCAAACAACATTTAAAAACGATAAAGGTCTTATTAACGTCAGATGCAGTTTTGTTTTCTTATGACTTGATGATTTTAATAACTAACTGTACTGTACTGTACTGTTTTCTTAAAATCAAAATGTAAATGTAATCCTTTACCTGAATAAATTTTTCCAAATCCAAACTATTCCTCCGATGAGTTTGTACTATCCTTTGAGATTGAGAACCGGATTGGAATTTTTCTTGAAATTCTTTGGCTGAGCGGCTGTCTAGTGTAAACTGAAATAAAAATGAGTAGAAATGATATGAAAATACCGATTTGTTTAGATGCATCTCAAAAATATACTTCATTCAAACGTCATAGCATATTTTCATGGGAGAAAGTAGAGAACAACCTAATAATACATCTAGTAGAGAGGGAAAATCCTCAGGAAAGTTTTTGAAGTAACCTTGATTCGTAATTATCAAAGTAAACTAGATCCGTAAAAAGCATAGCAAAGTTTTTGTGCAAAGAAGTAATCAATAGCACAAGCCTGGAATTAATTTTAACAATGTCATCGCATGTCGCATGCAAATCCAATCCATGTTGTATTGTTGTATTTGTAATCAATTTAAACTTTAGAAAGACCAGAGATAATTAAGATATACTAGCAAAGAAAGCTGCCTACGGCAGCAGTCATCTTAAGCCCGAGTGAGACACGCTAGCCATATATTTATTTTT
>JAQGCB010001086.1:0-16273 GCA_034698835.1 Protaphorura tricampata | reverse complement strand
AAGTCATTCATAAGAGAGGGTAACCATGAGCAACATAAAACCCGCATAAACAAATGCGGACAAACAAAACCGGAAAAAAAACCGGAAAAAAAAGCGAACAAAAGAGCCCAAAGTCATTCATAAGAGAGGGTAACCATGAGCAACATAAAACCCGCATAAACAAATGCGGACAAACAAAACCGGAAAAAAAAGCGAACAAAAGAGCCCGAAGTCATTCATAAGAGAGGGTAACCATGAGCAACATAAAACCCGCATAAACAAATGCGGACAAACAAAACCGGAAAAAAAACCGGAAAAAAAAGCGAACAAAAGAGCCCAAAGTCATTCATAAGAGAGGGTAACCATGAGCAACATAAAACCCGCATAAACAAATGCGGACAAACAAAACCGGAACAAAAAAGGCGAACAAAAGAGCCCGAAGTCATTCATAAGAGCTTCGCTTCGCTTCGTTCACTTCGTTCACTTCGCTCGCTGGCTCAACTAACTGGTTTGGTACTATACAAAGATATTTAAGCAGTGGCTAGTGGCAGCACCGTGGAATGAATTATGAATTGCTATCATAATCATGATTTTGTTTTCAAATCGAAGTTCTGGAAAGTTTGTGTGAATTAAAAATGATACGGCTGCATTCCATTCTGCAAAACTGTTGTTAGTTAATTAATACAGGATTATTTATTAGTTAATGTGATCATATATTCTCTTTATAACGTATAGTTGATTTCTATACGTAAATATGGAATTGAAAATACCTATTTTTTTACTGCGGTTCTAATTGATGATTGTAAACGCACCGGGACAGAATTTCCGGTGGTTGGTGGTTGTGGGATATCGATTAACTCTAATTTCATCGCTCAAACGACTCAAACCAAAAATGAATTATATTAATCCTACCATTTTTCCATATTCTTAACGAGGAAAAACGAATCACAAAATTACACACATATAATATGCAAATTAATTTTTCGTAGCAAAGCGATTGCAATTTCTCTAGAAACATTCTTTCATTGGAATCTCTTATCTGTACTCATACGACACAATTCAGAACGAATGTATTTTATTTATGTGAACATGTGAACGTGAGTAATTAATTCATGCTGATATTTCTGCGTATTGTTTTTTCCAGTACAGATTGTTCAATTCTTCGTCACAATATCATTTCTTGTATAGTATAAACAGTAACAATAGTAGTGTGGTGTTCGGTTTTACCAAGAAGTTATGAACAAAAACCCATAGCTCAAATTGCGAGGAGAGGTGGTTTTTTGCTGCATAATACTGTAATCAATATTATGTTTCATCGCAATTCATCCTAAATTGAAAAGTTTTTATTTTGTAGTTGATCAAAAACGAATTTGAAAAACGGTATGGTACGACAAGACGGGGTACATTAGTCCTTGGTTTTATTCTATTTTAATTTACACGTTTGCTAACATTGCAATTTGCAATGCACTGTATAACTTGCATGAGTGCGTCATTTCCTTTCCATTTCCAGTAAAAAGATCTGCAATGCAAATGCAAAATGCTGATTCAGATTCTTGGAAACGTACTTGTATTTGTGTTAAATGTTTTGTTTAGACTGTTTATTAATACAACTGTATACAGCAATGCTGTGACATTTGAGCGAATGGTCACAAACTCGCAAAAATTGTTCGTTCAACGTAACTCCTGTATTCTACTTGTATTGCAATCAGGATTACACTTTGCTTAGCTTTAGATATAGGACATGAGTTGAGTCAGGTCAAATTATTGGGTTTAGAAACGAAACCATGCCAGTTGCATTTTGTAGTTTGCAAATTCTGACCGACTCATCGGCGACTGATTGAGGCTTCGTAAATAAATACACTGCTATCGGAACCACTTGAGACTTGACTACTTGACAAGGACTATGCACATGAGCGGCTCTAGTTCTAATTAATTTCATTCTGCTTTACACATCGCAATTGATTGTTGAATGTGAATCTAATCCAGTCGGATACTCCACTCTCCACTCCTGCTAGAATTGAGCAGATCGTACATTCTCTCCACAAGTTCATTTTTAGTATTTCTTAGGAAAAATACTGACGTTTCGAAGTGGATTCTTGTTAGAATTTTTAGGGTTGCCGCGGATATCCGAGTTACGCGGATATCCGCGCGATTTTTGCGCGGATAGCGGATATCCGCTATCCGCGATTTCGGACCGGCTGCCGCGCGGGTATCCGCGGCGGATACGCGGATACTAAAAACTGTGTCGAGTGACGTATCAATTTCTTCGTAATAGTGTGTATAGTTCAGAAATGCCAATTATCTGACGCATAAAGTATATACTAAGATTTTATGGTCATTATTAAAACAAGTCCTCGTCTAACACAAGGTATTTGTAATATAGATGTTCTTGTAAGCTGAAATTACAACTTCATGGATTGTTTAAGAGTGATGACAATATAGCTCACGAAATCGAGACAAAAATGAAGTTCAGTAGCTGAAACGAAGAATTTTTAAATTGTAATTAGAAATGTAGCTACAAAATAATTTGGATTTTCATAGATATGATCAAATCTATCAGAAATACTGTCCAGTAATGCGTCCTTGAGTGCAATTCTTTGTTCTCCTTCTGAAGATATCGCTGTAATGTGGCAACGGCCGGAATTACTTCCGATATAAATGAGTTAGATTGACTTATCATTTTTGTTATTTCTTCGAATGGTTTGCAAAAGTGCAATCAAACCGGAAACATGGGACCACTGATTATTGGTGAGCACTGTGATTTCATCAAAGTGCTCTGCAGAGTAAAGGATGAAGCTTGGTTTTTGCTCCAGAATCGATTAACATATAAAATGTTGAATTCCAACTCCAACGAGTCGACACATCATGAACTAATTTCTTTGTATTTACTCCTAAATCAGTTTGAATTTTATTCAACTTTGAACAGGGCAACGAGGACTGGTTGAAACCAGCTTTCGACAGATAGCCAGCGTATCGTTTAGGGCCCTTTGGGCCTTAATTGAATCCAAAATCGAAAGCTGGAGGCTATGTAGAAAGCACGATTCACTGGGAATATTGGCATATTCCATACCCTTGATCATATTTCCGCCATTGTCTCTCAGTAAAATGTGCTTTCGGTCGATAGTTATGTTCCACTCAGCTAACAATTTAGTTAGGATCTCGCTAATTGTTTCGTAGTTAAGCGAGCCAGGAAAGTGTGCCGAATTTAAAACTGGTCAATGTTGGACAAAGTTTTCGTCAATGAAATGAGCTGTCAAACTGATGAAAGGCTCGTTGGTATGGTTGCATGTCCAAATATCTGAAGTCAAAGATAGAGACTTAGCAGAGTCAACCAAACATTGAATTGCTTTCCTACACTTCTCAAATATGTCCGGCACAATTTTGGTCGAAAAATATGTGCGTCCAGGGACCTGTGGGAGTGGGAGTATTAATAAAACTAATTTATTAATTACTCACTTGCTGCAACTGGTGCTCCTATACATTCTCCTCTGTCATAAACCACTTCCAGGTCAGGTTCTGAACCGGATGAATTCATATTCTAATTAAGATACGTTATAATTACTTCTCAATTTGTGTATGACCTATGCTTTTCGACAAGCAAAACACGAATTGGGATCTAGAACGTTCGGAGTAGCCGCTACTGCGTTTTAACTGTCAAGATGGGCATGCGCAAAGCAAGGGCTTTCTATAGACACCCCACTTAACACAGTATTTACTATCCGCGCGGATATCCGCGCGGATAATCCGCATCCGCGCATTTGGTATCCGCAACTATCCGTATCCGCGCGGTCAGCCAAAATCGGTATCCGCGGCAACCCTAAGAATTTTTTTACGATAAGAATATCAATCGTTGTCAGTTTCCAAAATTTGTATTAAGTGCACCGTGTTTTCAATTTCTAAGCTCTTCAGTTTAGTTTCAGGCCACATGCAGTCTGTCTGTATTAACCAAATGATATATTCTGATTCTGAAAATATTTTTAAGCATTATTCCATCTTTATATGTTCTGTTCTGACATTCTGACTCATCGGAAAATCTACGCTTCGATCTTGTAATATTTGACTTTGCCAGAGTCCGGGAGTGACTATCTGGTCAGGGCAAGGCTGTGCAATTATTTGATTATTTATCTTGAGTATCGAACATTTGAATATTATATGTTTTTTTTACGTGTTAAACTATGTGTGCTAAGTTGGCTAAGGCTAAGTACACTGTCTATCTTTGGTTGGACAAGTCGACAAGTGTAGTACTTATCCTGTCGTTTAGAATTTTCTTCTCGTAGTAATACACAAAGCAATACAAAAGTATTGATTTTCTTGAATGTTAAATTCTGTTATTCGTGTTCGGTAGGAAAGAAAAATGCATTATGCGTGTGAATGTGATGTTAGTAGCACCAGTAGCACGATGTAATCGGCGACACCATGCATGTAATGGAATGGATCTTGTGCTGTTGTGTGAATCGAAATGTCACATGTCTCTTGTCTGACGCTTCTAAAACACATCGATTGAAAATTGAGACAGTTTTGGCTTTAGGGATAGGAAATTTAATACATTACATTGTAGAGTGTAGAAAGTGAAACCTGAGTAAAAGTATTGGATTGGATTTACGTTTTTGGAATCCTTTCATTTCTTCCTTTCGTTTCTATCGTTGAGATTATTTTAGATTCTCTCTCTCGATTTGATCATGAACATGAACTACGTACGAGATGTGATGTAATAAGACATGAATTCGGACTATGGATGTGGATGCGGAAATGAAACATAGCTCGATGTCGGCATGTCGGTCGTGTCGGTTATTCCAAGAGTAGTCTTTCAACAAGACTAGTCCAGTCCTGGTTAGACTAAACGGGAAACTGAGTCTAACGAGGTTAGACACTACTTTGGGCGAAACTTGAGACATTTATGGAGTTATCTTCTGTATATAGTCTATTAGGTTACTTATGTGTTGTAGTCAGCATATAGTTTCAGGCCCTTCGGTTCGGGTGCATCGTTTATTTTTGATAATATTTTATTGTTTTACTCAAAATTCATGGTATTTCTAGTGACTAACGTGAATAAGAACAAAATATTGGGATGCTATTGATGGTGAAATCAAGTTGAAAATGGGTAAACGGGTAGTAGCACGAGGAAGTTCAGAATATGGGTGAATGTATTTCCACACAAACACGAGAAAGAAAAATAGGAATGTGACAACATATTCTGAACTTCCTCAAAGCCTCGTTCATTGATATTAACATATTTTTAAAAAAAACTCGTCAACAGCAAAAGGATAAGAGTTCACGAGTTCAGATTTCTAAAAGTTCAAGGACGGACATCATTTATTCAAGGATATATTTGGATTTCTGGCTCTGGCGATATTTTCTGAAATTACATGGAACCAGATATATATGAATCGGTAAAGTTGGTGATGGTGACCTCAAGTCCACATAGACTCTAACATACATAATGCTGAGGTAATCCGAACATACCTATCGAAAGGGTTGGTTGGTTTCGATTCACTTGCGTGAATCCTTGTAAGGTATACACGTGTACAGTACAGTTAGCACAACGGCACAAGTTACTCTCCTATCTACTTCATCATCCCAGTTGATTGGATATTGGTTTTTTGATTGTTCCAGTAAATTGGTAAAGTTTAGTTTAGGAAATACTTTTTTTTTTTTGGGAACACCCTCTTCTGCAATTCTTCGTTCGTTCGTGACGTTGTTTGGTGTGGGTTGATAGTTTTCTTTCTTATTCTTTACTCCCTTTTCGTCTAAAAGTTCGACAAACTTGTAATGTGAAAAACGCGTAGAAATAAAAAAAATCAAGCTCACTCTTGTATTTCACAATACATGGCATTCATTTTCCCGTTTAATTTGTTTATAACATTCCACCCTTTTTGTGAATATAAATGAACATACATTTTGTATTAACATGCAGACGACACAAAAAAGAGAGCAACAAAAAATTAAAATTCATTCACCCCGCAAGCCGGGAAAGCCCGGATTTTTAGGAAATGTCGAACAAAATGTATTCCTGAAATTCTCTACACTTACATGTACACTACATTTGCATACAATATTTGCAATTACGAAATATTTGATGGAATTAACTTTTATTTTTACATTGTGGGTATAGTTTCTGGAATTTCTTGCCCACAGAGTTCTGAGACCCCGTACTTTTAAAGTCATCATAACTTTTAAAGATAAATAAACTGAGTTCACCTGTTTGCTCTCATATAATATTATGGAGTTTTTTAGTATTGTATTCAAGTCACATCAATGTACCTGACAGCAATCGATACTCGATTATGAAAATTTTCAAAGTCCGGATCGATATTTGCATTACCAGACCGGATTTCTGATAACGTACGATTTCGGAAGGAAAATTTGACCTTTCCAAGCAGAAACATTTCTATTTTCCTTCCTTGACTTCCTCTTTCTCTGGCAGACAAGTCTGGTTTCTGACTTCTTCTGGTATAATTTTTATACCGCGAGTCTTGGAGGAGCAATGGCCATAGTAGATTCTCCCCAGTCTTCTTTGATCATATCCGCACCTTTTTCTCCGATCATGATGGTAGGTGCATTTGTATTTCCACTCACGACGTTCGGCATGATGGATGCATCAATTACTCTAAGATTCGACACACCATAAACTTTTAGTCTTGGGTCAACAACAGCCGTTGGGTCATTCGGTGGTCCCATCTTGGCAGTTCCACTATGATGGTAGATAGTCACTGTGTAGTGTCTAAAAGGATTAGGATATCATAAATAAATTAAAATAGTGCGTGCGTGAGTACGTGCCGTATCTGTTTGGAATAATAATAGAATAGTGAATAGACTGGTCGACTGGTGTATCGGATGGTTTAGTTTCCAAGTTTAACAAGGGGTGGTCTACTAGTGTTAATTCAGATTGTCCTGCCTAAGATTTCAGGGAAATTGGATTGAAATTGCAAAGGTTCACAAAGAAACCCAATGCAATGCAAAGGACTTTCGTTCTTAGTAATCAAATGAGTTTTCACCAGAAGGGTGTCCCTTGTCATTGTTAGATATTTATAGAGAAAAATCACCTTATGGCACATTCCCAGTACGCATCACTCCATGGCTCCAGATGTTTACACCCAGGCATTCGGTTTGGGTTCAGTCTTGAATTGAACCTTTGGAAAGCATTTGTTTGACTCATGGCTATGGCAATTTTAGTTCCTTCCACAAGAATTTTAGTATCTCGATCATCTGAAACGTTTTAGAGGGGGGAGAATTAGAGCGAGCGGTTCGTTTGGTATGATGATATTAACAAGTCGAAAGTTAAAACTTTAAGCCAACGAAGGGAAGGACAGACTGTAAATTCTCTCTCTTCAGATTTACTCTGGACTTTTCACACAGAGATTAAACTGGAATAAGTACTTGGTTTTAGGGATTTAGGCCCGGTACTACTGCGGGGGCACAGGAAGTTTTATTATAAAGCATTAATGGAATTACTTTTCTTTCCTCAAAGAACAGTTGGATTTTTTTTTGGAAAAGTACATTTGGTTGAAAAGCACCCAAAGAGCCGAGTGAGCCAACACTACTTGTTGAATGCATTCCATAATATTCTCTGCGATCAATTCGTGTTATCTTACCGACCATGTAGTTTGGATAAATAAGGATTTTGTCGAATGGGTTGGTGGACTGGAGTTTGAGATAACCCTTGCTGTAAGGTCGTAGAATCATTGGTAGGACGGACCAATTATCACGAAAATGAATGGGTCTCAACATCTCATTATAAACTTTGTCGCTGATTCCATGGGCTTTCTTCACTTGTCGTCCTTGGTCCGAAATAGCTCTGGATTGATTTACACAAAATAATTGTTTAAATTACGAGCGAGGAAAATGTACGAGTGCAAAAGTTTGTCAGCGTCCGGACAAGTAATCGATGATTTATTTTCGGGGGTTAATTCCAAAAGGTACTCACGATCCAGCAACAAAGTGAAATTCAATATCAGGGAAATCCTCGGAAGCATTGGCATATTTTGTATTGACCCAAGCTAAACCTTCAACTCCACCCATGATGGTCAATGGTCCTGACCCATGCATGGCATACTGGAAAACAGAGTTAAGATTCTCGAACCGGGACTGCATCATTGAGATGGGTTTATCGACTAGAAAGACTAAACCACCAAAGGCAATGTGGTCTTGGAGATTTTCTCCGACTGGTGCATCCTATCACAAGTGTCAACATAAAATACAGTACACCATTAGACTCTTAAGTGAAAACAGACATGACTTAACAGAAGACAGACAGAGTAGAGTAGGCAATTCCACTCTACGACTAGACGCTATTTTAGTTGGGAATGGAATGCATGTGCGTACGATTATTATGAACTGGGCTAGGTCTATATACACAACTTGTTTTGGGTGTGGCTGGCAGGATATTTTCACTCTGCCATGGCCATGCCGTGTTAAACATCATTGAAGCACTGGTTCTGTCTGTAGATTGAATGAATTAAAAAACGTATCACGTCGCGTGATTTCATTCAACCAGGAGGGACTGACTGATTTCCTTATAATTCTAAATTGGAAGTCGAGAATTATCCAAAATTATAGAACAATATCTCGTTATTTTTTATTTTTGGTCTTACTTTGACTACTGGGATGCCCATTGCTTTCAGATGGGGTGCTGGACCTATTCCAGACAACATTAAAAGTTGAGGGCTGTTGAGGGCCCCTGACGAAAGGATAACTTCACGTTTTGCTCGAACCGTTTGTACATGGTTCCCCCTGTGGAACAGAACTCCAGTGGCCCTTCGACTCTCATCAAATAAAATTTTTGTAGCGTGAGAATCCATTGCGATGTGAAGGTTTGGGCGGTGTCTGACGGGCCGGAGAAATGCCTTAGAAATTAAATCAGACAAAGATGGTGAATTTTATTTATGTACTACAAATGGCTGGTATTTTTACGAATTTGTGGAGTAGATTTTTGTCAATCACCTTAGCGGCACTACAACGGGAACCCCGTCGAACAGTGCCTTGGGCGATCATGAACCCAGTTTGAAATTCTCCATTTCCATCCCGATTTTCGTAACCCATTTCTTCCCCGGCTTCCACGAACGCTGTGGCCAAGGGTGTTCTCCAGGCTGCTTCTTGTACCGTCAAATAACCACCGGAAGAATGATACGGTGATTTAGCCAAGTATGGATTCCGGTTGTCCTCTGATTTCTAAACAATTTTAAAAAATAGATACAAAACTTTTCAATACTTGGTAATAATGGTAATGCTTACTATTAGTATTTAGTACCTTGAAATACGGTAGGACATGGTCGTAGCCCCACCCAGGGTTTCCAAGTTGTTCCCATGAGTCATAATCTTTCCGGTTTCCTCGGACGTAAAGCATGTAGTTCAGGACTGATGACCCTCCAAGAACTTTTCCTCTTGGCCAATTGCACTTTCTGTCTAAAATTATTCATTCGTTTAGTTCACATGTTATGGTACATTGGTTTTAATTGAGATTTGCCAGATTTTTTATTTTATCAGTAACCCATTTATATTGTAGTAACTTAGAAGTTGAACTTACCGACAAGTCCAAGACAAGCTGTGGGCTGTGGTTCTGTCTGAAATTGCCAATCCATGTCACTTTTTTGAAGGTATGCTGCCAATGCAGGAACGTCTGAGATTTCCGTTTCGTCCTGCCCAGCTTCCAATAGAAGGATTTTCCAATGTGGAATTTCCGAAAGCCGGTTTGCAAGAACTGACCCGGCAGACCCGCCACCGACAATGATGAAGTCATATCTAAATTTATTGATTTAGCAGTCATTATTATTTTCTTGAATTTTTTCATTGGTTGTTTTACATTCCAATTTGGAATGATAATATTTGCTAAGGTTTGTTCCGGCGTGTACCGGTGATTCTCATTTGACAAAGGATACGTGCAAAGAAATATCAAGTTTTTAAACTTTTCTGTTATTTAGAATGAGATATCTCACAAACGTTGACGAAATTTAACTCTCATAAAGCCAATAAAGAGGGGACCTTGAAAGTAGTAGACAAATTTACATGCCGAGATGTTTTTTTAATTGCAAGCCAACACAGTAGTATTTTTTTGGCTTTGTGCAAACCGACTGGCTATAAAAATTGGAAAGAGTCAATATTAATTGCTTTGTCAATCAGAAAATAGAATTATTGTCAAATTATTTTGCGTGCGGCCAATATTTTATTATACAAATCTAGTTTTTTGCTTTGCAGAAAACAGTTTATGACCTGTAATTAATATAATTATTGCAAAATATATCTACTAATTGAATGCAACACTCACTGCATGAAAGACAGTACGTTTGTCTTGTAATTACTACAGACATGCAAACCTTTTAGCGGGTTAAAATTATTACACAATACATTTCAGAAGTAGCTAAAGCTAGTCAATACAATTTGATACATCCAATCTTATTATGTAAGAAACTCTGTCTCACGGATCACGTCAAACTGCTTTCTACAAACCTCATTTCTTTATCGACCGACAATTGACAATCCATCTTCACTGTAGGCAGATTTTGTCTTAAGAATTGGTCACTCAACGCAAGCCTTCAATTTCGGCCTAAAAAGTTTACTTTTTTGGTGATCTCGTAGCCAGTTATCAGTCTGGGGACAAAAACTATATTGTGATATAAATCACATCTTACTCATTGTCGAGAGACCGGGTCGTCAGGACATGGCCTTCTGGGTCCATTTCACCATATTTCATGTAACCCATAATGCCCATGATAATTGGAAGCATCCATAGTCCGGCAGTTAGCCCGGCTGCTGTAGCCAGCACAGCCATTCTTCAACAACCACTTCTTCATATATTCATCCTCCTCATTTCCTAGTAACAGTAATAATAAAATAATTGTCAAAAATAAAAATCACAAAACGCTGATTTAGCTGATGGTAGAAATTAATAATGCAATAATGTTTCCCATGTTTGATCAGAAATTGAATTTTCATGCAAGGAGAACATTTCCACTGGTCCTATTTATTGATTAAACAGAGTGGGTTTGGGTGCCATTATTTCAATCGGTCTTTTTTACCTGTTCTGCTACGCAGATGATAGCTATAAAAGTAGCGTGCGTGTACATCTACGATTTAAACATTTCGGGTCTAACTGCAATTAAAGTGATTCTCAGCTCCCCTGATAATTTGTTGCATGCACCAGGGAATTCAAATTGAACTTGATTTATTTTTTGTTCAACGATCACGAAATTCTATTTTTTCACATAGAAATTTTATTGTGTTTATTCAACTTGATTCACAAAAAATACCAGTATAAAACTAGACACTCGCAGTAAATTATTTTAGTTTCCACGAAATAATGGGAATCTATTTTGAATATTTACTCATTGGGTATCAAATCAGTTCATTTAAATCAAATTGCATGATTTTATTCTCCCATACTATTTTGTGTGTTCTTGTAAGACTAGCTACTAGCTACTAAACTACTGACTGACTGACCGACCTAATCAAGAGAATCATGATGAGGGCAAAATGAAAGTGTAAGTATAAGTATTTTGATGAAGACGACCTAATGGTCCCACACCTGTCTAAAACCCCTGTAACCACTTTACGAGTGAGTGAAATAATGTTATACTATGTTGTCCACATGAATAGCGCTCAATGCCCATTTCTGCAAGAAATAAAGTGCATTTAAGTTGTCAGTTGTCTTGCATTGCTTTGCTTTGCTTTGCATTGAGTCACTCACATTGTATTGTAGTACATAATTTATGCACAGGACAATAAAAAATGAGCGGATCGAAAGGTAGGTTACGTACGATAAAAGCACGATTACGGAAAGGAAATGCGTGAAATTAGATTGGATTGATTGTATTTTCCATTATTTTTGTTTTGTTATTACGCATTTACTACCACTCATGATTTCAAAGATAATGATGACTCATAATATTGTTGTAATATCCGTCATCACTGATATGTTTATACATTTTGTGGAATTTGGTTATAACGTAACAATTTACAGTACAATGAAGTGTGTAACACTGTCCATTATTTGGATTTTGTAATACTAGGCTAGGTAAGGATATTAAACGTGGGTTATGTAAAATAAATTGCTCAGGTTGCGTACAAGACATTTGTTTCCGTCATGAAAGAATGGATTGACGAATAAATTAGTTCAGACATTTTTGGGAATTCAAATCTGTTTTAATTTTGCTTGAATATTGAATGGATTTCTGAGAAGATATCTGTGTAAGTTTCTTATACTGCAAATTTAAACAATCTAATTAAAAACGACGCCACATCTAAAAACATGATCCGAAGAATTCTGGAAGGTCATAGTTTTCGACTTCTCATATTTGTAAATCAGATACAACGGTATATTCTGCGAATTCCACCTGACCCTTGAACCGTGTATAAATCATATTTGTTAATTTTTACAAGTGGGTAGAAAGGGCAAGGGCGTGGCGGTAACTAGAAAGACCATGACCGCAGTTTTAATCAGAAAGTCTGAAAGCATCTAAAGATCCATTCCTCCTCATCATCGGAGATACTTGTCTTGATGATTTAGTGTGTCTATGTCTATTATTATCCCCGTCTTGTTATACCTGTATTAATGTGACCACATTAATGCCCTACCCATAAAATATTGTAGATCAGACACGGACAAGACTAAAATCTCAACTACAAACTAAATCCTCCTCATTAATTAATATTTGGCTCACTTTCGATTTCTGCTCGTGTCTCTGCCTACTGTATGTCAATCAGTTTTGCTCATACATCCGTGATTGGAATTTAGGAGTGTTGGGGAAAGCACTGCATGGTTACTTTCTTATGGTGGATAACATGAATGAATGCCAGTTTGAAACGGATACATTATTCTGGAGTATTTTTCTTAGTTTCAGGCTTTCACTTTTTCTGTTTACTTTCATTGCGATTTTAAAAAGACAAAACTCATAAGCTCCACGGTTTTTCAACATTTCAGGTCACATCTCACTAAATATTTAGTTGAGGCCAAATCATGACTTAAAAGGAACTAATTAAACATTATGCTTCCACCATGGCTAGTTGCCTAAATTTATTACTAAATTCTAATAGTAACATTATTTCAGTTGAGTAAGCCTGTCAGACATCCTGCATATCATGCCTGGCAGCTAAATTAGAAATAATTCAATTTTGACTTATCAATGGGTAAACCTAACTCAATTTCATCATATCATGTTTGTTGAATCATAATGACTTTTGGCAAGTGAATAAGATAGTTTCTACACTTGTTCCGCTTAATATGCTTGGGAAATTGAAATATATGGAGTGTGTGAGGTGATTAAATCTTAGTCGAATGATATAGAGCAGATACAATTTATTAAGGAACTAATAGGGCACTGATGACTACTGATGAATGACAATTTTTATTTATAACGAATTCATTTTGTCGTTCAAATATCTCTAGCTCTGTTTTACTGTACTTTTGTAAAAAAAAATATTGACATTTCCTATTTGAATTTCAGAACTTTCTTCTAAGTTGGATGAAGTCATGTTGAAAAATTACCACTGATTTTTTGTAAACAATTCTGTCCGGCATCTCTAGTTGTAGGGTAACCTTGTTTAGGCCTCTTCAAAATATCCGCTATAATTTTAATTGGCTAGCCTGGGTAGGAAAAATTGTATTTGATTATTAAATACAGCCTTCTATATTTCATTTCATTTCAGTATTCTACTGTTTCGTGTCCGTGCGTGTTTAACTAAGATTCTTAATTACAAATGTTTATACCAGACGGATTTAGTATTTAGTTATTTATTGATGAGAATTTAAGACGACCGAGTTTTGTTTAGTGTGAAGTGTGAAGCCGCAAAAGTTACATCAACTAATGTAAGTACATTAAATTAAAATGAATCAACAGGTGCATGTAGGATTTGTCCGACCGTGAAGTGAGAATCAGAAATGCGCTTAAGCTCATGGAAAGGGAATGCTTAAAAGTGGGTCATCGTATTCTCTCATTATTACAGAAACTTGGTTTCGTGTTATTTAATAATTTTCTACTGATCATGAATGCTCTTTATACGGACTGCAGTTGCAACTGTGATTGTGTAATAAGATTGCTTGGAATATTTCCTCATTAAACTCTCACACCTTCAGGCTTCATTCAGGGTTTAAGCCATTAAGTTTAGTCATAGTTTTTGGTGGTCGATGAAAATTAAAATTAGTTGGTCAAGGTGTTAATAATTGGACTCAGATTTTGATACAGTTTTGAAATAAAGTTTACTCCTTGGCCAATTTTGAAAAAGAGAAGATTTTTTAGTAAGGATTTTCTCTTGGTACTCCTACGCACGTATTAATTTGATTGAATGAATATTATTTTATTATTTTACAAAAATTTGTATCAATAGAAATGCATTGTTAGGATCGTTGATTGTCTTACAATCCAGACACAACATTAAGCATCCTTACGTTTTCTCACTTTTAATGATTTCTAATATTCCGACATCTTTCTGCTATGAATAAGCTGAACTTATTTCCGGACTTACTACTGTGCATTGTTCGTCTAATTTTCTATTTCAATTTCTACTCCTCATTCATTTACGATTAGTTTAATACAATGCACAGATACACTCCCTCGTAAGTTCGATTTCATGTGTACTGTGTACTCAGTTTCATATCTCTTTTGTACTTGTTTATAATTAAAAACGGAATGATGAAGAGAAGACTAGTTTTTTTTTATGACATTGTCCGTCATCGTTAGTAGTTGTAGGAATAGAAGTACAACAATGCGTGTTGTAAGATGAGGAATGCGATTTCAAATACGAATGCGAATGACATTGTTCTACCCCTAACGTGGAGTGCATTTGACCTAAATTACTACGTACGCGTATAAGAGAGACTTCCTCTAACCTGCTGTGCAGTGTGCAGTCCACCCGGCCAGGTAGACGTTTTATTAATTAAGTAGTCTGACGTACACGTAGATTCGTAGATATTGTATTGTCATTCCACATGTGCGGTTTTGTTTTGTTGGCCACAAATCTAAATATTGAAGACGAAAGTTTTACCTCACTCACATTCTGTAAGGGTTGATGAACTTGATTGATTGGATTGTGATGGGGTTAAGATTGTCAACATGTATTATTATTATTATAGAAATGTCAGCTGTCAAATAGTACAAAGTGTAGGTTGTTGCTTATTTGTTATTGACACCTCGATGTGACATTTGACATTGCTTATCGTGCACTGGGTGTCTATTGTCTATCACCAGCCAAAATATTTAACTAGCACTCCTTCTCTTCGGAAAAATACGCCAATGTTTCACCCTGTCTGCTGCGAATGTCAAGTATTTTGAGTATTTTAGATACGAATGATACGCTGCACGTGTCATTTGTATTGTTTCAAAAGTGATATCTTTCTGCGTGATGAGATGACTGACTATTTGACGTTTGGGTTGTATCAGATGTAATGTAGATTATATTTGAATGGAGCAGAATGAACGTGAATTGAATTGAGCAGTCCTTTTCACTTTTACTCCGAATGGTTTGAATTTGAATTCATGAAACTGATAAGTTCATCTCCAAGGTCGAAAATTTTATTCGTGATTGTATTTTAGTTTCCCCTTTGTACGAATCTACTGCGTTGTTTACATGCATTTGGTCAGATTGAAGTAATTGGTAGAAATTGTAATACGTACATTATTATCAATTAGGCATGTCTGTCAACTCCTATAAAATTAGAAATGGATTATTGAAGAAAGAATAATACTATAAGCGAGACTAGAGTTCACTTTTCAGTCGACATTTCTATACGTTTTCTAGCTATGGTTGCGGTTACAAATTGCATGTGGAACAAATGCGGAATTTATTTTAATTCGTGCATGAATTTTATGCGTTTTTCTGCATAAAGCATAACATGGTTACTTGAGTATCAAGGATAAGAATTCATGTGCAAATGACATTTCTTAAAACTCTTTCTGAATCAGAAATTGTCGGCAACTTTTTTTGCAAATTGAACATCAAAAATTATCACGATCTGGATGTATTAATTTAGTTTCTTTCTTTAAGCGTCAATTTGATTTGTAAAGTTTACATTCAAGCTGTCCCCATGAAAATTTTTGAGTTTTTTCGTAATAAGAAGTTAGAAGTGAACTCCATTCGTTTTTCATCAAATTGTTTGTCAACGTATGAAAATAATTTTAGGTTTCGAAGCTAGTTGTGTGGAGACGGATCTGTTAAATTTTTTGTACAAAATATCAATGTTATCTATCAAGGGAGAGTCATTGTATTCTATCGTCATCCAGATAAAACATATATTTTTTCTGGCCCCAGGGCATGGCCTATGATTTGGTGGCCAAGATGACCCCCCCCCCCCCGGGGACCAGAAAAA
>JAQGCB010001085.1:0-16285 GCA_034698835.1 Protaphorura tricampata | reverse complement strand
CTGTGCTATATCAATTCCATAAGATACTCCAGAAAGACCCACAATTTCTCGAGAAATTACAAAAACAGAAACCAAAGTGGGTTCGTGGGACAGCCACTCCATACACTGCAATTAATAAAGGTTAGACAAAGTACCGTAAATGGAAGTGACCGTATAGAACCATGGTTCCCATTAGAACCCGGGGCTCGAATAGAACCCGCGTCAAATGCTATGCTCTTCCACGAGGGCCAATGTATTACAATGCCCCAGAGCCTAAATACAACCCGGGTCTCGAGGCGGCACTTTTAAATACAACATCGGGATTTTAATCGGCCATAGATCATTTACAGTGACCGTTTAGAACACAGGACCCAATTAGAACCCTGGGCTCGAATGCAACCCGGTTTAAATGCTACGTTCTTCCATAAGATCCCATGTTTCACTTTGCCCCAGGGCTCCAATACAACCCGGGTCCCGAGGCGGCAATTTCAAATAGAACGCCGGGGTTCTGAAAAGTTATTCAACGTATATACCAATGAAAATACAAAACGAATTTTAATTGATTAATTTTTGCGTATTTTTTAAAGTTGTTGACAAATATGAAGCCACGTTCACATGTGCATCAGTTCTCAATAATCCAGACTTCCAAGCCGGTATGTTTTCCTTCTCACCACCTGACGAAGACTTTGTAACTTGGGGTCAAATGTCAGCAATTTTTAAAGACGCACCAAATCCAAACACAGCCAAACTATGGATCACTTGGTGGTTGTCTAAAGAACAGCAAGAGGCATGGACTGGGTTTCAATGGGCAGCTCGAACAGATATTAAATCACCTGATGGATTGAAACATTGGACAGAGTACAATAATACATCTCCCACAGATTACCTCAAATTCGTAAGGGATCGAACATTAGTAGAATCTCTCCAAGCCAAGATAGATGCTGTCATTGGAAAAGTGCCGAGAACACCAGAGAATTCACCTTTAGTAGACAAATGTGACAACGCCAACTGTGTAATAGAATAAAGCACATGTATACATTTATGTTATTCAATACTAATACTATGTATCTATCTGTACTTTGTAAATATAATAAATAACATGACTGATATGAATCGAAAAAAAAATAATACAAATAATACTACTTACAAATAGGTCGGAATAAAAGAACCTTTCATGACATTGTACGCTAATCCTCCGACCCCATTATTGACTCATTATCTCATCAATTTAATCCCATGTCTCATGTCTACTATCAAAAATTCCAGATTTCAGTAATGTGCATTAATGTAAATTTATTTATCATCGGGCGTCGGCGAAAGAGTCAATTAAATTCCAATACTCATTCCATTTCATTCAACACCACGTGTATTTAAAACTCTTGTTGTTGTAACGTAACTGTTTCAAGAGATCAAATCTCTTTACGTATTTTCAGTCGAAATCTGAAATGACAGCTGACGCCGTGAGTGTCACGGAGGTGAGGAATAAGAATGAAATCCCTAATTGTCCCTCATTGAACAATGTAGTTAAACTAAAACGGGAGATGGGGTTACTGAACGCAGTGGCTGTCAGCTTTGGAGCAACTATAGGATCTGGTCAGTTCTTTTATTTTTTTAAATTTTATGTGGGTAGTTTTGTAAAGATTTGTTTTAATTTTGCTTGCATTTTCGTAGGAATTTTCATAGCACCTAAAGGAATATCATCCCACGTGGGTTCCGTGGGCCTGTCCTTGGTACTATGGCTCCGGCTCGTGTCAGGATTAATTTCAATCTTGGGTGCATTCTGTTATGCGGAATTAGGGACAACGTTTCCGACCTCTGGTGGTGGTTTCACTAGCATACTACAAGCCTTTGGTCCACTCCCAGCCTTCCTATGTGTATGGTCCAAAACTGTTTTACAAGTGTAAGCTGTAATTAAACAAAGCCTGTCATTGTCATGTTAGATATCATGTTTGTTTGTGATTATACTAATTTGACTTTTGACCCTTGACCTCAGACCTGGTGGAGGGATCGTGTTGGTACTGACTATTGCCAAATACGCTATCCAACCCTTCTTCCCATCTGGATGTATTCCTACACTAGCAGTTCAACTCTGTGGAGCCGTTGTTCTGGGCCTCACAACTTTTGTCAATTGTTGTGGCATGAAAGGAACAAAGAAAATTCTCAACGCATTCATGTTTTTTAAATTGGGGGCTCTTGCCTGCGTTATCATTGGCGGGATTTATGCACTGTCACAAGGTAAATTATAATCAACTAGTAAACGTGCCCGTCAATGTTTTTACCAAAATTGATAAAATTAATAGGGAAAATGGAAAATTACGAAGACATATGGAAAGGATCAAAATTTGGGGCAGGAACGTTAGTCCTGGCCTCATTTTCTGGTTCACAAGCATATGCTGGATGGGAGTCAATGGTCTATCTTATGGAAGAGCTCAAAAACCCGGACAAGTAAGTAAATATTAAATATTTACAATTTTTCGTCATCGAAATTTTGAAAATTTCATTTCTTTTCAATTTCAGGAATTTACCCAGAGGGATTTTTATTTCACTCCTCTCCACCACTTGTATATATCTCCTGGCCAATGTGTCTTACTTTGCAGTTTTGAGCGTAGATGAAATCCTTGCTTCGGATGCTGTCGCTGTAGTAAGTACAGTTCGGAATGTCTCGAAAAAAAAAATTCTTTCTACTTTTTGTTTCTTTTTAAATTTAAAATTTTATACTTTTAATCAGACATTCTTTGATAAAATCTGGGGTGGGGTTGGATCTGTGGTTCCAATCATGGTCTCCCTCTCTATTCTCGGCACATTGACAATAAGGATTCTTCACACATCAAGACTATGTTTTGTTACAGCTCGTAACGGGCAATTGCCAGAGTATATGTCATTGATCACAACGGAAATAAACTACCTGTCCCTTCCATCATGACTGTTGTTCGTGAGATATTTTCGGTTTTTCAAATATTTCGCGGTTTTTCCAAACTACAATTTTTCAATATTTTTTTTTAAAAATTTAATGACAGTCCATTTTGTCCCTCGTGTACCTGTACTCTGACAACATTTTTATTTTATTGGAATTGGTCCATTATGTCAGTGGATTTGAAACTCTTGTCGTGATTGCTTCGATTTTATATTTTCGAAGGTACGAACCGGAATTACGGAGACCTTTCAAGGTAAACGTGTTTGAACATGTTCTGTCCTGTTATTCAACGAGAAACTTTGAATAAATATTTGCACAGGTTTCTATTGTGATTCATGCGTTTTCTTTTTGATCATTCTCGCTCGATGCGTCATTCCTTTGTATGCAAATCCTAAGGACTCTGCTTTCGGTGCAATTGTCATATTGACAGGAATCCCAATCTACTACATATTTGTGAGGCAAATTGTTTTACCAAAGAAAATTATAGGGCGTGTCAGCGGTATGGGTGAATATTATCATTACGGTTAATTCATAAAGCAAAAAATTAATTAATTTCCTATTTAATTTAGGGTCAATCACGAGGACTGTACAAAAATTATTAATGGCGGCTAAAGAAGATTGACAATCTACTCCAATTTATAACTGAATTTATCTTCAGTAAAATATTTTCATACTTACAAAATAAAGCACCAAAAATTAAGAATAATTAGAAATATCATAATCTGAACCAATATCACATAATATTACAAATCGCATGGTCAAAAACATGTTGATTTTCTGTAATAATAATCGGGCATGACTAAATTAGACTGTGCCTTGGCACAGGCTGACCCACTTGAAAGATACGCATATACGAGTGAAAAAGCACATGTTAATTCAGGAAATCCCGGATTATCTGAATTTAGCTCACAGGATACACACACTCTCTACGGTTTGCGTCAGTCATTTCATAATTAACATTTGGATTAAATGTACATGTAGTTATTTTTCATTTAATGTAACAACTTGAACTGAGCTACAATGTCAAGTCAAGTGTCAAATGGCTATGGATTTTAACATAATGAATGAAACAGGATTAACTGCTTACTTGACAAATGCTAAATCAACAAGATAAACGGGAAAGGGAAAACCCTCGCAAAATTCAAGGCAGTATAAAAAGCTAAGGTTGAACAATTTAAAAGTTAACTTTCCAATCCGTCGTCGACTACTCGTTCACCCAAAATGAAGTCTCTAACTTTTGTGTTAATTTTGGCTGCAGTCGTCGCCATTTCTTCAGGTATGTATGTATATGTATATGAATGAATTATATATATATTATATTCATTAATTATCCATGAGGCTAATTAATTCTATTTGAAATAAAGCCAAGCCAAAACCTGAAACTGAGGAAGACTACTTTTTCCTTGGGAAAAACCATGGGAAAATTGTGGGAGGAGTTGAAGCGACTCCATATGAATACCCATGGCTTGTTGATATGAGACAAGGTGGCGGACATTATTGCGGAGGTTCGATTGTGAGTCCAGATTGGGTCGTTACGGCTGCCCATTGTGCTATGGGCTCTAGTTACACCTTGACAGCCGGAGATCATGATATCGCTGTTCAAGAAGGGACTGAGCAAGTCAGAAATGTTGTCAAGATCATTCGACATCCATCTTACCAAGCGTATGAAATTAATCTCATATTAAACCTATTTATTTTTGTAACTTTTTTTGGAAATTTTTTTAAACGCATTTCCAAATAGCCCTGGAGTCATCCTTCGTGAGAATGATATTGCTTTGATGCAAGTGTCGCCACCATTTGAATTCAATCAATACGTCTCAGCGGTAGTACTTCCGGCAAGAGGATACGAGCCTACACGTAATTTCAATTTCTTTGAGTTGATATTAGGTTAGGTGGGAAAATTATTCTAACAAATTTTATAATACTACGTAGCAATCGCTTGGGTGACTGGATGGGGTGCACTGTCATCTGGTGGGGGTTCTCCAACCAAACTTATGAAAGTCGATGTTCCATACGTGAATGATGCGAATTGTAATGTTTCATACACTGGCGGGATTGCAGAATCCATGATTTGCTATGGCGTAGTCGGCAAGGATTCTTGTCAAGGAGGTAACTTAAAATAATATTTGATTCGATTTTTGAATTCTGCCAGACAAAATATTGATTTTTGATTCAAAATTACTAATGATTTCAGATTCTGGCGGTCCAATTATGTGCGGGTCAAACAATGCATTGTGTGGAATCGTTTCTTGGGGACGTGGATGTGCTGAAGCAGGTATGCAGTCAGTTAAATTAATTATCAATTATCTGACCAAACCTAACCTACCCTTGCCTGACTTAACTTAACCTGACCTGACCCGACCTTACCTAACCTAACCTGGCCTTACCTAACCTAACCTAACGTAACCTGTTCTAACCTATTCTAACGTAACCAAACTCGATCTAACCTAATCTAACCAAAATTACCTAATCTCAAAGTTCATACTTTCTTTATTTCCATAGGATACCCCGGCGTTTACACCGAAACGTCTTACTTTACAGAATGGATCAAATCTGCAACCATTCCTGCCGAAGAGGATCCAACTCCAGCTGTGCCAAGTAAAATTTTAGTTGTAGGCTTTAAATACTGTATTGGACCAATTAACTGACTCTCTTTTCTTTCTTAATTTTTTATCTGCAGTTCTCGAGTGCAGTGGATCATCCATCGTTGAAGCTTCATCTGCAAGAATATCACTCGTTTTTGCGCCAGGTGGTAATATCCGATGTAGTTGGGCTATTAAGGTACCATACGATACTGCTCGTTTGTACTTACGAAGTGGTTTGACTGATGCCAGAGATGGATTATTTGTCACTGAATTCGACGATTCTGCCAATAAGCCTGGGGCTACAACAAAAATGTAAGTTTTTTTTCAATTTTTACCTCATTTTATTTTTTTAAATTTTTAGTTCTAAATTTTAATTTTTTTAGTGACGTTGTTGGTCGGAACTACACAATAAGCGGGAGTTCACTCCTATTGATCACTGTGAACTTAGGATTTAATTCTGAATCAACTGAATTCACCCTGGACATTTTCTCCAGTGGATTTGGTAGTTTGCCTAGTAAATTGAGTGATTTCGCTCTATCGAGAGCTAACTCTGGATCTTACAAACATCCAACGAGTGGTCAATACAGCAACAATGAAAATGCACTCTTCGTGATCAATCCAACCGCAGTGAGTTATAATTGGCAACTCAGATTCTCTAATACGGACATTGAAAGTGGGGCTGATTGCCCTTATGATGCAGTTGAAATTTATAGATGGCATAGTACTCATTTTGAAATTGTAGACAGGTAAGTCCACTAATTAATCAAATGCAATTATGAGAAATTTGCGTGTGGTGTAATTGTATAGTATGTGTTTTGAAAATATTTTAGATTCTGTGGTACAGGTGCCCCCATCTTCAGCCTTGCAAATAATTTTGCTTTAGTGACATTTAAGACGGACACGTCTGAAGTCGGGAATGGCTTCACATTTGCTTGGTAGTCATAAATAAATCAACGATCGTTGTACTAAAGCTGATTTTGGTCTTTGAAATTGATGAATAAAAAATGTACATATGAAACAATGTATTTTTTATTGTCCATTTTATTTATTCAAGAAATAATATTTTAGGAAGCAATTTAGCGTAAATACAAAGCAACTTTGTCCTCGGATTTTTAATTAATCTAAAAATTAATTAAGTTCAAGTTCGTCTGAATTGAATTGAATTTTCCATTGCCCCATGATTGTCAACTTGAGAATTCCTTCTCTGTTCAAGTATGGCTGGGTCCTCATTTTCCACGGAAGATCCAGATGCTCTCCGAATAAATTTGATCATGCTACCTCGACTGTCATCAGACGCTGCAAGCGTGAAAGCTGCCAAATCCAGTTGTTCAAAATTACTTCCTTCAGATGGTCGTCTGTTGCTGCTTTCAGGCTTAACATTTGGAATACTGGATTTTGAACCTAAAAAGATTGAGAAAAATACTTTATGCATTGTCTCTACTAGGAATTGAACCCGGGACATCATGATGTGTAATTAACACTACCTCTACGAAGCTTGTCATCCAATCGTTCAAATATTGAACTTTTCCTGCGTCTAGATTTTGCAAGTTCTTGTCCACAAGTACGACAACATTGATTACCTCCTTCCATTTTGCAAAGCAATTCCACACTAAAATTTTCCTTGAGCAAGGTGGAAGACTATATTGCGAATCCACAGATAAGCGAATAAAGGAACAGCACAAACAAATCTGGGTAGGGCTTATCAGTTTATGCATGTAGATTTGTTTACGTATTTTTTTATACAGGGTGATCCAGAGAATTTAGGTACACTTTTAGTTAATGCGACGGTGTGGTGATATAATTTATCCGATTATACGTCAAATATTTTCTGGACGAGCTTGTAAATGTGGATGTGTATATTACATCGAAATAGCTAATAAAAATAAAACGAATGGAAAGTTATGTTTCTTTTTGTTTGTGTCATGCAACGCTCATGCATGCAATGCACTGGTCATGCATGTAATGTTTAGGAAAAACAAAAACAGAATTGAGTTTAAAAATTTTCCTACATTCAATTGATTGACAGTTGGAAGTGGAAGGTTGTTCATACATATTTAGCGAAATGAAGTGGGTGATATGATGCGTATATGTATGTCTTACTACATGGTTTAATACAATAAAATGACATCATTCATAAATTGCACCGGACTACGCATTGAAATGTACTGTCCTGTTGTCCTGTAGTCAGCAAATCAAATTGACATTTCTATATTTCCAAAAACCAAGCCATTTCATCATAGTTACAAATATTGACGACCCTAGCATTCAATTTATTCAAATTGTTCTAATCATTTACCAGATATTAATTAGTAAGAATTTCAATCTTTTTAATAATTTTGAAAAATTAAAATGTTTCGATTGAATCAAAAAAATAACTTTTATTCTTTGTACTAAAATACGTACATGGGTGTAGAAGTAATTGGATGGAATGATTGGGGGGGGGGGGGGACTAAACCATAAACCTAGCAGAAATATATTCCTGAGATATGGAAATTTATGTAGAACTGACGTACTGACGTACAACTAGTCAATTGCACTTGCACAGTCGTCTCGAACGTGAATGCTAGGAAAAATTTATTTCTTGGATGGAAGTCAAGAGAATATTACATGAAAATGTCGCCTGATCAATCCATTCAAAAATTCAGTACCTAATTTATTTCTGTTTCCCTATACATTCTACAAGTGCATGACGAATTCAATTCTGCCGACATGCCGACTTATTACCCAGGCTCACATTAAAATAGCGTGAAACGTGATTTCCCATCCAATTTTTTCTGACATGAGGAATTGTAGTGATAAGAGCCATGTGGATGACTGATCTAATCAGCTGAAATGTGCCCAGGTAAGTAGTGATTGACTCATGCATGATCGTTGGGAACGTCATTACAGTACAATTACCTGACCTTGAATTTTGCTATAAAAGCAAATGCAATAAATTCAACAAAATATTCAGTCTGTCTAATAAAACTCTAGAATTTGTAAAATGGAGAGAGGCAATACTCACACCTGTGTTTCTTGTGGACACAAATATCAAAAATCTAACCGAAGGAAAATTTCACTGTTTGAACGATTGGATTACAAGATTCGTGGTGGTAAGAATAAAAATCTACAAATGTCCACAAGATAATGCAATTAATTAATTGTAATAAAATATATCAAATGTGTGTCTTTTTTATAATTTAGGTTCAACGTGCTATGCGGAAGATCGGAATGTTGAGCGGCAGAGTAGAAAACAAATCGTGGAACGATTGGATTTAGCAGCTTTGGATTTGTTGACATCTGACTCCAGTCGTTGTAGCATATCCAAATTTATTCGGACAGCTTCAGGGACTCATGTTGAAAAGGAAGGACCCATATATGACTGAAGAAAGAAATTTCAAAGCTGAGAGGGGGGAATAAAAGTGAAACGGACTCATGAGAAATGCCAGATTGAATTATCCTGAAATAATTTTTTTAAAAAAATAGAAGTTTGGATGAGTTACAACTGTTGTCTTGTATTAATATAAACTAATATTATTATTTATTATAATTAAGTATTACTTATCAGTACAATAAAAATTCAGAAGCGAAAAAATGAAATCTGGCAAATCAAAAATTCGAACGTCGCAGTACTGATATCATTAACAGCAGCATGATGAGAATACAAGGAAACTAAACTGAAAATAAAAATTAAACAAATATATTTAACATTGTAAGGGTTTACACAATCCCTATGAAACGTATACACTTCTGGACGTTAAATATTAACGTTTGTTTGACCTGATTTGCCTAACCGATAGCTGAATCGAAAGCAGATTGCTGTCCTGTGCCCAGATTGCTTTTCCACCGGAAACTAGATTGACGCATAATCCAATGACCTGAATCAACCGCATTCATGTTTACCTGTAGATTAGCTTTGCTGGGACATTCCATTTCTATCTGTATTTCTAAATTCCAAATATTTGAACCAGCCGGAATTTCATATATTACCTTTCACCGAATTGTGAATCATATGAATGAAATGAACTGATTTCTAGGCATGTCGACGGGTATTTAAACAGAGGAATATTATTTATCGTCTACAGTGCGTAGTCAAATTTATAACTAAAAATTATCCGACTAAATTTCAGTATTTAATAGTGCAGAATATTTGCATAACTTTTAAAAAAAGTAAATTTTGTACAACGTTGGCATCTCAACATACTTTTTCATAAAGTTAAATAGATAGTCCTTAAATATTCTTATATATTTTAAAAAAAACGCTAATCGTCGTGGACGACAAATTTCTTTGGAGACAACATGGTTGCAAAATTCCGCCATGCTTTGTGCGCCGCATTCGTCATCCTTACTATATTCCACACAACTGAAAGCTCTGTCTTTGACTCCATTCCTTTCGTATCCCAGGCCAAGTCCTTATTCCAAGTCATAGGTGGGGATGCAAAAGGAGCCAGAGAAACACAAGAGCGTTTCAGTCGAACTAACCCGGCAGCTGCGGTAATTAGGTCTACCGTTGAAGCTGCGAAAGGACATCATGGAGCAGCTCGTGACACTTGGCGAATGACTGGAGACAATCTTTATAATGTAGTCAAATCCGTTCCTGTCGTCGGACATGGAATTGGGGTAGGGCATTACGCAGCAGGAAAAAGAGAAGAGGGAGATCAGATCATGAAGGATGCAACGAGATCAATCGCTGTCGCTGGAGGAGCTGCTGTTGGTGGTATTCTCGGAGGTCCCGCTGGTGGAGCTGCTGGCGCGGTAATCCAATACATTTTTACAATTCATCAAATTTTCCCTTAATGCATTTTCACCCGACACTTAATAAATTGGTAATCATTAAAAGTCACACTGTCCAAGCTAATTAATTATCATAACATTTTCAGGTGGCAGGTGGAGCAGCCTATGACGGTGTTGTGACAGGGATTGACTCTGCCAAGCATGGTAAATACAAGCCGTACGGTGTGGTATCTTATGGTACCAATGTGGTGAAGGGAGAGGCATCTCCAGGAGATACTTTTGACACCGGTTTGGGTATAGCATTGGATGCTGTTGGAGGGGCTGCAGGCGTCTCAAAGGTCTCGGGTGGTGCAGAACCATCGAGTGGTGTAAAACCATCACGTGGTGTAAAACCATCGGGTGGTGTAAAACCATCACGTGGTGTAAAACCATCGGGTGGTTCAAAAGGATCTAGTCCCATAGAAAGTTCACAGCGATTTGGCGCAGATAACCCTAATCAACGACCAAACGGAATTCCCATAAAACGTCCCAGACCGGAAGACGGAACTCCACTAAGACGTCCAACCAACATTGAACCGCTGCCGAAACGTAGAGCCACGATTGAGGAACTGCGTAAGATTCAGGACTGGGAAAATACATACATCAATACAGCAGGGCCAGAGAGCATTGGTCAAGTGGCGAATATTCCAAATATGTACAATTGTGCATATTGCACATTAGGTGGACTCAAGCGTATTACAGTCGACAAAATTATAGGTAACTCCTTTCCATGAAATCTAATTACAAATGCAGTCAATATACCACTAATAATATATTCGCCGATGTAATAATAATAATACATTTAGAAAAACAATTCTCTAGCCCAGTTGAACAGTATGGACATCGATGGACCGGGTATGGCGGTTAATATTAAAGAGCTTAGGAATATATTCCAAGAGGCCGGGTATGAGAGTGTGTCCATTAAACCATTCCGACAAGTGGGCAACCTGGATACATACACACCCACCACACAACATCCAATTGGAGCTATGTTACAGAAGAGCTTAAAAACAGGGACGACAGTCGAGTATGGTCTTGGGTACACACATTCGAAGGGAGGTCATGTCGTTGTTCTCAAAGCATGGAAAAATTTCCGTAATGGAATTGAGTCAAGACTCATTGACTTTCAAAAACCGATAGACGCTCCTGGAAGGTTTTTAGAGGATTATATTCCTAGCGGTGAAACGTTCTTGATAGAATTGGGAGATGAAGGGACACGAGGTGGTGGTTCTTTGAGTCAATCCGGGCGTAGGAAACGATTTGTATCATTGTCACATGAAGCTCCTGAACCTGCATTCAGAAACAATAGAGGCTGGATCAGATTAAACGGCAAAACCGCTCATGGGTGAATGGGTGAAAACTTGTTTGATACATAAAGTACCAAGTGTAGTAATACTTTTATATATATGTAGATGAATTAAAAGTTATAGTGATTGATTTTATACAACTTTATTAGGTATTGAAATAATTAATTTTCGATTCTGATGTGTATGTGTATGTCAATGTTAATTACGGTGTCAAATAAAAAATGATTTGATTTGATTTGATTTAATTGAAAAAAAATTATCTGGCTATGAATAACCTTAAGAATCGGCTAATTAGTGCTTCAAAAATTTATAGGGGTGTTAGGCCCTTGCACTTATTAAAGAGATACAAAAGCTGGACACACAGCTTTCTGAACCACCTTGTACTGTTTTAGAGAGTTCGACAACCCAATATAATTTCTTTCTAGGAAACGGAGAATTAGACAATCTGATTGTTGGCATTAATTCGTCGTTCAGATGGACTTAAATTTTGAATTAAAATCACGCATTGGTCCCTCGACATCGGAAATCACGAAATTTTGAACGGATAAATCATCTAGAGTTTAAATAAATTACACAATCGATATCCGAAAGAATTTGGTGGGAATTCTATGAAATCCTGACTACTAAGCACAACGGATTGAGATTTCTGGACTATACAAATGCCATGGAAGATTTCTACATTGTCTTGTCTTTTAAATAGTTCGGTGCTTTAGACAAAAGGACAAAAATAAAATTTTTATTTTTCATTTAATAGTTCAATTTTGGCAAAAGACATCACAATATTGTAAATATTATAACAAACAAGCGTGAAGACATTACCTAAACATTAAGTAAAGTTCAAGTTGATCTGAATTGAATAGAATTCTCCATAACCCCATGCTTCTCAACTCGAGAATTTTTTCTCTGTTCAAGTACAGCTGGGTCCTCATTTTCCACAAAAGATCCAGATGCTCTCCGAATAAATTTGATCATACTACCTCGACTGTCGTCAGATGCCGCGAGGGTCAAAGCTGCCAAATCGATTTGTTCCAAATTAATACTTCCTGCGGATGGTCGTCTGTTGCTGCTTTCAGGCTTCTCGTTCGGAATACTGGATTTTGAACCTAAAAAGATTGAGAAGCATATTTTATATATTGTCTCTAGTAGGAATTGAACCCGGGACCTCATGATGTGTAATTAACCTTACCTCTACGAAGTTTATCATCCAATTTTTCAAATATTGAACTTTTTCTTCGATTAGACTTTACAAGTTCTTGTCAACAAGTAGGACAGCATTGATTGTCTCCTTCCATTTTGAAATACAAATCCACACTAACATTTTCCTTGAGCAAGGCGTAAGAGTATAGTACGAATCGTTAGATAAGCGAATACAAAAAATAGCGCAAACAAAAACAAACCATGGCTAAACTGATTAAACTTGATTTAGACTTGTTGTGGTGACTGTAATGTAATGTTTAGCAAAAACAAAAACAGAATTGAGTTTATAAATTTTTCCTACATTCAACTGATTGACAGTTGGGAGTGGAAGGTTGTTTGTATTTAAGTGAAACGGGACATGATGCGTAATTTATTTGACTACATAGTTAAATGTAATAAAACATCACATCATAAATTGATCCACCGGACTGTACTCTAGTCTACTGCACTGTAGTCAACAAAAGTCAGATTGATACATATATTTTTTGATCTTTTGGTCATACTCACATGTTGACGACTCATCCATTCAATTCAATCCAAAATATTCGATTGAATTTAAAAAAAAAATGTTTTTAAATAAAATACATGTCCATACCATAGAAGTAATTACATGAAATGAGTGGCACGAATAAATTCCAAATTAGCAAAAATATTCCTGAGTTATGGAAATTTAGAACTGACTGACGCACAACGAGTCAATTGCACATGCACAGTCGTCTCGAACGTGAATGCTAGGAAAATTTTATTTCTGTTTCCATAAACATTCTATACGTGTATGACGAGTGTTAAATGGTAAACACTACATTAAATAATACATGTATTGTACTTTGTCGACTTATTACCCTGCATCTCAATAAAATAGTGTGAAACGTGATTTTCCATTCATTTGTTTCTGACATGAGGAATTATAGTGATAAGAGCCATGTGGATGATTGATCTAATCAGCTGAATTTTGTCCAGGTAAGTAGTGATTGACTCATGCAGCATGGTTCATTAAGTCCTTACAGTCACCAGAAACCGTGAGTTTTGCTATAAAAGCAAATGCAATAAATGCATTAAAATATTCAGTTTGTATCAGAAAAACTTTATAATTTGTAAAATGGAGAGGGGCAATACTCACACTTGTGTTTCTTGTGGACACAAACAACAAAAATCTAATCGAAGAAAAAGTTCTATGTTTGAACGATTAGATGACAAACTCCGTGGAGGTAAGACTAAAATTATTATGGAATTTTGAGGTTTTTCGAAATTTAGCTAACGTTTTTTTTACCAATTTAGGTTCCACATGCAGTATTCGGAAGTCAGAGAGCAGACAACAACTTGTAGAACGATTGGATTTAGCAGCTTTGGATTTGGGGACATCTGACTACAGTCGTTGCAGCATTCTCAAATTTATCCGGACAACTTTAGGAACTCATCATGAAGAAGAAGGGAGAAACTATGCTTAAAGGCAGAAGAAGCTTCCAAGCAGAAAGAGGTGAAATTGATGTACAAGAAGAATGCAAGGATTGTCCAGATCTAGTTAAAATCTACAGAATCTCTGATAAATTTGTATGTTATTTTATTAAATTTCTTTGTTCTTAAATAATAACACGATGGACCATGTTTAAATATAGTACAACATTAATATTTTGGTATTATAATTTATTACTAATTGTAAGATAAATATTGGATTTTTATAAAATTAAAAATAAATATAAAAGTCAAAAGTTTATGTGATAATTTCCTCGAATCAGTCATCCAATTAGTTATGTACATTTCCTAGAATATTATACGAAAGCGCGAAACTAATGTTGTTTTTACACAAGGAAATAGCTCATTGTAACTTAGAACACGTAAATGAAGTGTACACGGAAAAACAGGAGACAATCGATACAGGAAAATAATTGAATAATCTATGTATTTACATGAGCTACAGTATAAATTAGCGAAATTTTAACGAAATGTTATGACTTCTCACTCCGCCATCAATCAGCACATTTCTATAATTCAATAGAAACAAAATACTTCCACTACGAAAAAATAATAAAATACATTTTGGTCTCATCAAAATGAAAATTTCATTCGTTTTTATTTTTTCAATCCTACTGGCCGTGGCTTTCGCCGAAAGTCCGGAAAATGATGGACAGGTACTATAATAACATATTGGTTTTTTCATATACAGTATTTTTATTTTATGTACCCTTAATTGTTAATTCCAATGCAGAGCGTACCCTTGACCATCGCCCCACGACCAGTCCAAGTCAACAATCGAAATCGGAAGGAATTTGGTGGAAATGCGTACAAAATTCTGAGGACTGCGAATAGACGATTGAGATACCTGGATTACGCGGATGCCGTGAAAGCATGTGCTCAAACATCGCCAGACCCATCAACACTATTGGTGATAAAGTCACAAGCTGAAACAGATTTTTTGGTCAATTGGTTGTTCAATGAGCAAAAAATCCAAGGAAAGGTATGGTTAAATTTAGTTAGAGTCAACGGAACTAATGAATTTGTCTGGGCCAGTAAGGTGAACACAACAGGTCAAGGTCAAGGTCAAACAGGAGGTGGCGAGTACAGAAATTGGCACAAATGTGAACCGAATGACATTATGTCAGGGCAAATTCCTCCGGCCCCATGCAATGCGGTGCCAGCTTGGCTGCATGCTAATTGCAGCCAAGTCTGGAAAATCTCCAGTCGTCAACCCATAAAGCGCGTGCAATGCCTTACCTGGTTTTACCTGTAGTGGAATTCCAGTGCCTCCAGTCATCCCATCCCTCATTTCCTGCCCCACCTTAATAACAAAAACTGGTCAAATCCAGTTTTCCTCCCAACCCAAGCTGAAAAAGTTTATAAAAGTGAACTGCACTTGCAGTTCAGGGGTTCACTCCGTAGTTACATTTTGCCATGGACACAACTCTTGTGTCCATGGATTTCATTCCATAATTATTTTCCATCTGGGCACAATTTAATGTGCCTAGTATTGCATTTCTTAGTATAACGTAAAATAAAATATAAAGTCAAGTTACCCCGGAGCTTACTGCTACTGGACCTTGGGGATTTTGGCTGTGGGTCCTCATAGGATTCTTTGGCGTTCTTCATTCGTGAGTAATCGTCGTGTGTCCTTTTCCCTAAATCCTACCTACCTAATTCCTGGTATTCCGGGTGACGACGTTGGGGCTGTCCTTCGTTCTTGGGATACATTTCCCCGACCGAGTTTCCGGATACCACCCTAACTTTAATAATTGTGTTAACCATCCTAATCCTATACTTCCTACCTTAATTGAGATATCAAGGGGAAATAGGAGACCGTGAGATCAGGGGGTAATTTGGGAAAATTAAGAGCAAATGCCCGCACGAGTCACGCCCGTTTTTCCATTGCGCGTCTTATTTCGCCCCATAAGCCAGTTCCATGCATAGCAGTAAAGAATCCGACCAGAGGTCAAATTCTGTAAGTGTGGCCGAAGGCTATGCCCGATTTTTGGTAAATTATCGCAACTCGCCCCACATACTCTAGCTCCGCAAGGTTTCTTTCATTTATTCTCTGTGAACCTTAAATCTGTGTTGAC